>CAUYRT010081689.1:0-32497 GCA_963574885.1 Lepilemur ruficaudatus | reverse complement strand
GACGTAGCACCTTGGTTCTCACCAAAGAACAAAAATTACTCACAATTACACGCAATTAGCAATTTTAAATTATTAATGGTGGTGAAAGAATGTGTCTATTCAACAAGTAATTTGTCGTAATTTTTAGTAATTGAAAGTAATTTCTAGCAATTAAAGCCTAATTTAGTGCATTTTCTGGGTGATGCGTCTATTCAGGGGGTGCCCCGAGTGCTACTGCTTTTCCAGGCATTTGTTCGGTGAGATTCGCTGGGTGGGCTCCTCAGAGAGTGAATAACCAAACTTGGGGAGGGCAGGAGAGGCATGGGGTGGACAGGCTGAGGCTGAGCTGTCCGCCTCGGCAGGGGGCAGTGGACCCGTCTCGCCACCGAGTCCCCCAGTCTGTTCGGCATCTGGTGAGCACTTTGTGCCGCCGTGGTGCCGTGTCAGGGCCGGGACTGGGCAGCGGCTGGAGGAGGCTCAGGGGCAGCTCCGGCTGCACCATGCTGGGCCCCTCACCTCCCTCCACCGTCCCCTAGGACCTGGTTATTCTTGTTCCCACTTCTTTTTTGTGGACGGCTGTGCCTGGGCAGGTGTCGGGGTGCTGCACCCAGGTGCTGTCCGTCCCTGGTGGATTTGCAGGTGCGAGGCGGTGGGAGCGTGTCTTTGTGTAACCCGGATAGGGAGATCTCGTCCGGATGGGTCTGCCCTCCCCTCTGTCGAGGGGCGGACAGAGCTTCAGAGACGTAAGGGGAATATGCGTGGTTTCCTTGCAGAGGTGTCGTGTGAGTAAGTCTGCCTGGCTTTGTTCTACCCCCGCCCCACCTCCCCCCGGGGTTGCTGCCCTGCCATGTTTATTTTCTGTTGAAAACGGTCCATGAGGCAGCAGAGACACAGAGATAGATGCCTGGCCATGGGTGTGCATGTTCACGTGGTCTCTCTGAGCAGATTCTGGCCCACGGTGACGCCCTGCTCCATGGGCACAGGCCAGGTGCAAGCGGCCTCCCAGCTGCAGCTGGTTCGGTCCTGTGGACCCTGCACCCTTTGGAATCCTGTGGCCAGAGGCGCAGACTGTGTCTCTCCATGTCATTCCCTTTGGCTGCCACTCGTGGACAGTGGAGACAGCCGAGGTGCGGCTGGGGGAGGACACGGGGCCGACCTCACAGCCTCCGGAGGTCACGGGCAGAGACAAGAGTGTGGACATGCCTGTCTCCGCCTGCCAGCTCCTCTGTGCATGGGACCGGCATGCGGGCGCCCCCCCTGGGGGGCTTCAGGGGCTCAGGCAGCTGCAGCCTCTTCCTCAGGTGGGTCTTGCTGAACAGCTGGGCGAGAGCCTCCGTCCGACGGGGAAGTGGCTGCCCTGTGGCTCCCGTCTCCAGTTGCCTTGTTAGGGGCGATCTGCACAGGTAGCCGGCGTGCCCAGCAAGCTCTGACCTTTTTGCTTGTGTCGATTTGGTCTTTCTGAGTAGAAGCAGCAGGTGCACCTGCCAACATGTCACTGGGCAAAGGGCACACATCCCCTTTGTACAGATTTAGGCAGAGAAAGCAAAGGTGCAGCTTGAAGGTCAGGGGCCCGTCTCTGCTCTACGTATAAGATGGGGAAGGAAGGTGAGCAGGTGGGCAGTCACCCCCTCAGGGAGCTCAGGCTCCCTGGCTCTTCCTGCAGTGGGGAGGGGAGGGGACGGGCGTCTATCTCTTGGCCCTGTGCTGGCACGGTGGTGGCAGAAACGGGGTGTGTCTCGGAGGCCACCACTCCCTGGTTCCTCTCTGCCCTCTCCCTGGCGGCCAGGTCTGGCAACGGCCACATGAGGGGACTGTGGTTTTGGGGCCTTTTATTCCTGACTCTGCTCTGGGTCCAAGCCTCTCAGACCCTGCACTTCTCCTCCCACCTGCTGAGCCGGAAGCTGCACTCTGAGCAGCTTGGACCCCCGAGTCACCGCCGGGAATCGCAGCAGCCTCAGCGGCCCCCAGTCCCTGGCAGACCTGTGTGAATGAGACGCACAGCCGTGTGGTGTTAAAGCCACTACATGTGGGGCCAGTGTGCTAGTGTGACATCACCAAGACCTGTCTTGACTGATACAGAGGAGATCCGCTGTGTGGAGGAAGCTGGCAGAGAGACAGATGCTGACGAAGTTGGTGCCGGCGGGCGAGGTCTCTGTGAACGCCTGCATTGATTCACTGTGTACGGCACGTAGTTTACTGCCTGAAATGGAAGGAACAGGACGTAAGAAGTGAAGGGAAATTTTAGAGCCTTAAAGATTCTGCCTAGTACTAAAGAAATTAAAGATATTACAATACACATTGCCACTAAAATAAACTCTATGACATTCGTCGTGTCCACCCTGAAATTCGCCAAATCTGCAGACTGAAGTCGTGGTGTGGAGTGCGCGTCCCTTTGTCACGGATGCGTGGCTAGGTGGTGAAAGGCGCAGGTGCAGGGTCAGTCGGTCCACTAGGGTCTGGAGCCGTAGGCAGAGGGCACTGGGGCGAGGACCGCATCGGACAGGTCGGGCGTGGTGTCTCTGGTCGGCTCTGCTGTGACAGCGCATCCTAACCGGCGACAGTCCCTTTTCTCCCCACTTGGCTCCTTCCTGCTCTGGAACCCGCGGGAGGGTGTTTTTCTGGGCAGTGTTACGATTGCAAGGACGGGAGCACCAGGGCTTGTCAGGCACGGGACCCCAGCGGTGGGTGGCTCTGACTCCCACCTGGTCACTTGATCCTCCCGCGGCGCCTGCACCGCAGCCCCCACCCCGCAGGCCTCACGGAGCCTCTCTGCAGTTTGGGGACAGGAATCCCAGCAGGCGGGGCCATCTCTGTCCCAGGGTTGCCCGCCCACAGTGGCGGTTCCGATCGCCCCTCCCAGTGCGCAGGTCTTGGGCTCTCTGTGCGCTCGGCGCATATCCCGGCTCAGCATCCCGCTGGGTGTCCAGGCTGTGAGCCCACGCACTGTGTGTGATGTCACCAAGGTGCGCTTGCGGACTGAACGAGCAGGAGCACGGTGCCCACGCGACAGAGGTCAGGGTGCGGCACACGCCCTGTGTTCTTGGTGTCTCTGGTAAGTGGTGCCTGAAATCCAGAGTCTGAGCCAGGGTGTCCCGTGTCTGACACGAACCATTTAAAAAGTCAGTGAACAAGCGACACGGGACCACGCCTTTGGCGCTGCATGGCGTGGTGTGGCGGTTCTTATTCTCGACCTGGGACACCAGGGGCTGAAGAGCCAGGGCGTGGGGGTGGCACAGTGGGACGGAGCCCAGGACCACAGGATGCCGCCCCCAGACAGGTTGTCCTTGAGGGACCACCCTTTCCTCGGGACTGGTGCCGCATGGCTGGAGAGGGATGGGCCACCCCAGACCCTCTTTCTTCTCTGAGCCTCTTTAGCCCAGCACGAAACGTACGTGGTCAGCTGGTGACACTTTCGGCCACCTTCACGCTCTAGGGAGACAGTTTTGAAGTTGGCTTCGATGAGGAGAGAAGAAACTGACGGTGTTCATGTTCCAGCACCAAGAGCCTGCTGTGCTCCTGCAGGGTCTGCAGACCCGTGCACAAACCGCGTGCAGCTCACGTGGACATGCTCTGTGCGTGGAGCGCAGCTCGGGCTGCTGGTGTAGCACTGTGCGAATTAGACGCCAGCGCGATGACATGTGTGCCCGGCCGGTGGGGAGAGCTCAGTACACAGCACTGGGAATGCGCCCTAACCCAGCGTCACTTTGAACGGTAAACATTAAAAACTGCACAGATAATTCTCTAAGTTTAGATTCAGCATGCCTCTGTCCCAGTGTGATTTCGTGCAGGTAAGTACTTTATTTCCTCTGCTGAATTACGTAGTTTCGTTCCTAGCGTGACATTTTTGGAGGGGTTTTGCCAGCCCTGAGCAGGCGTCGTGTGCGCGATGCCCTGCTGTAGTTGTTCACCAGAAGGGTGTTGTTTGCAAGCCCTGGCCTGCACGTGAGAAGACCTAGGGGTTTAACCACGGGATCCCCTTGACATAATAACCCTTCCCTGCTTACAAGTCCCAGATTACAAAAGGTGGGCACCGAAGTTTGTGAGTGGTGCGGTTAGAACTGGATTTGAATCAGAGCTGGGAAGGAGGTGACAGACGACCGTCAGCACTGGACAGCTGGGCTGAGTCACAGCAGAGCCAGCTAAGTGATGCTGGGTTGCCACCACTGTTAGCGGGATGAATAAATGCAGGGTGTGCTGGCGAAATACTGCTCTCTGGGTCGGTTGTCATTCCCACCTTCCTTTCACATTTGCAAACGGCTTTCCATTAGCGTCACCATGCGGGGAAGCGTCCGTGATGGGCAGGCAGGTTCTCCCAGGTGCCATGGGCACTCCTGCGTGGGTGCCGTTTGGCACCCAAAGGAACCGAGCCGGGGATACTTAGGCCCAGGACCCACTGAGCCCCAGAAGGCAGGAGGTTTGGGCAGAGGCGTCCTGGAGGGGAAGAGGGCTGTGAAGGGCTAGGCGCCCACCCTCAGCCGGGTTTCGTCCCGTGACCAGACAGAGGAAAACAGCACACAGAGGTGGGAAGATAGTCCCCCTTCAGAAGCCATGGGGCTGGAGTGTCCAGGAGTGAGAATCTGGACACCAGCCGCTAGCCCGGCCCCTGCTGGCTCTGTGACAGTGTAATGGGGAAACACAGTCCACAGCAGCTGGGCAGGACCCTCCAGTGCCAGCAGAGCAGAAGCTAATGGGCCTACCTTAAACCTGGGCAACCTACCTTCCTTCCTGAGCAGGAAGCCATCCTGTGGATGTGGTTGGGGGAGGATGGCTGTTTGCACATGTGTGTGCAAATATGTGCACAGTGTGGGGCATGAGTGTGTACATGCATGTGTGCAGCATGTGCATGAGTACATGCAGGTGTGCATCTGTGAATGTGTATATGTGTGCATGCATTGTATGCATGTGTGTGAGTGCATGCACATGCTTATGTGCAGTGTGTGCATGCATGAGTATACATGTGTGTACATATGCACATGTGCAGTGCATGCATGCATGTGCATGTATATGTGCATATGTGCAGTGCATGTATATGAGTGTGCACATGCATGTGTGCCATGCCTGCAGTGTGTACATGTGAGTGCATATGCATATGCATGTAGTATGTTTGTGCGGGTATATGTGTAAAAGTATCTCTGTGTGTGCATATTCATGAATGTATGTACACTGGTGTGTGTTTAGATCAGGAAAGCAGGGTGGGGGAGGCAGTGGGAACCAGGGAGGCCTTAGACTGTGGGAAGGGGCAATTTGGTCTTGAGGATGTGACTCAAAACATTCTCCACTACCACGGGCTGGGTAGGAATCCTTGGAGCTCTCAAAACTATGTCAAAGTGTGGACAAACAGGCATCGTGTCCGTTAGGTATGCGAGTGTTCTAATTCTCATGTGCAGACTATACATTCACACGTGAGCACATGCACACGTGTGCCTCAGTGATGCAGCCAGTATCACCTAGAAGCTGAGGGGTTCAGGATGGCTGCAGTTTCTCCTGTCATCACAGCCACCATGGGAGGATTGAGGGGGAAGTACAGTGTGCCCTCAGTGGCTTCTGGGCCAAGCAAGGTCCCCAGATTTCTCTCCTGTGAACACTAACTACATATAGAATTATCTTCTGATATAACAGGAAACTCCAACAGAATATTCAAAATGCAGCAGACACAAATACATAAAACACCTTTAGCAACTGAGCTCTGGCTCTGAAGGGTGTCTCGTGGGTGTCCGTTTCTAGATCCTGAAACTCTGGCTCTGAAGGGTGTCTAATGGGTGTCCATCTCCAGAACCAGGCGTTCTGGCTCTGAAGGGCGTCTCATGGATGCCCCATCACCAGAACCAGGAGCTCTAGCTCTGAAGGGTATCTCATGGGTGTCCATCTCTAGAACTAAGAGCTCTAGGTCTGAAGGATGTCTCATGGGTGTCCATCTCTAGAACCAGGAGCTCTAGCTCTGAAGGGTGTCTTATGCGTGTCCATCTCTAGCTCTTATAGATCTGGCTCTGAAGGGTGTCTCATGGGTGCCCATGGGGAGGAGTTTGCATCTCGTCTTCCATAAAGCCCTTGTGTCCTGAAAGCCTGGACCCCACAGAGGGGACTTCTGAGCCTGCCAAGGCAGAGCCTGACGTCCTGAAGTCCATCTTCCTGTTCTGTGTTCTCTGTGTCCTCCACAGAGTAGATCACCACATCCCCACTCAGGATGGGCTGCCAGAGTTCCCCAATCCCCACGCCTCTGTGTATAACTGGCCGGGGAGCTGTCTGTGCCCTCCCACCAGTGGGAAGTCAGAAGCTTCCCCAAGACAGGGCTTGGTCTGTAGGGAGTGGCCGGCCTCCGAGGCCCGTTCCTGTCTGTACGTGTCAGCCCAGTGCTCCCGGGACCTGGACTCGTCCCTGTGTGTTTGCCAGCCCTGGGTCTGTCACCTGCTCCTGAACTCCTATGTCACGGCTTTCTGCCCTCGACCACGTGCACTGGTGCCTTCTGAGTGGGCACTGCTGCTAAGATCAAGGCAGAGTAGCCAGCCCAGGCCCCGGAACTGTCAGAGGCACAGTGCAGCCTTCTCCGGCAGGTGTGTCTCTGTCACTTCCAGACTAACAGCTGACAGCTCTGGTGGCCAAGTGTGTCCTGGAATGGGCCCTGCACATTCCCGCCTGCTGCCCTCTGTAGGTGCCTCTGCCTGTAAACACCCCTCCAGGGTGGCAGGGCCTGCAGGGTCCCCCCCCCAGTGGGACCGACTGGCTTTCTCTCCTGGTTGTAGGTTTGCGGGTTTCTCAGGTTATCTTTCTTCCACGGGTCTGGGAGGGAGACACCAGCTCTGCCGGCCCCACTCTCCCGCGAGGCGCTGTGTGGGCAGGAATGTTCTCAGGACACGCTGTCCTGAGGCCAGGTGGCCTTGTCATCTTCAACCCCAGGAAGGGCCGGGGCAACAGCCGCTTTGTGTTTGTGTGTGCGTGTGCCACGGGGACAAGGATTTTAACCTTACACGCTTTCGAGTTTTATTTGTGTTTGGGGTGCTGTGGGAGCACACACTGGGGTTCTACGGGCCTTCTGGGCTTTTCAAATAGATGCTTTTGCTAGGACTTCAGGAAAAGTCACGTGCAATTTTGTTGTGACTCTGTTAACCACGATTTATGAATGTATGCGTTACTATATGTTACTGACAAATTATTTATAAAGCAAAATTTTGTGTGTAGAATCTTATTTCCCCATGGAATTCTTCAATAAAATTTGCACTGTGTGCCGAGAAGGCAGTCTCACAGGCACTGATATGAAACCCTTTGTCAAGCTAGCGGCTGATGCGGGAAGGCAGCCCAGGGCGGCGTCTTCGCTGGAGAGCTCCAAACGTTAATTTGCTTTAGTTTGTTGTGTTTTAGCCGGTCTGGGGACTGCACCGAGGAGCTCCTCCAAACCTGACGGGGTGTGGACAAATGGGCATCCTGTCCCTTAGGCATGCAAGTGTTCTGATTCCCACGTGCAGAATACACATTCACAGGTGAGCACATGTACACGTGTGCACACACATGCATGCATACATAGGCACACACAGGCACATATACACACATGCACATGCATGTGCACACAGGCATACATACACAGGTAAATACAGAAGTACACACATGCACGTGTATGCACACATCTATGCACATAAGCGCACACAGGCATACATATGAATGCATACATATGCACACACAGGTACACATACTCAGGCACACACATGCACATACACACAGGCACACAAATGCAAACACAGGTGCACCTGCTCCCTGGTGGTCCACAGGAAGCGCCGGTCCCACTCGTGGGCTCTTGCTGGTGGATGCCCCTCTGCCAGCCTGTGCCAGCCGTGGCATATTCTACATCGCCTGATTTCAAGGTCATCGAAGTGCACTCCTGTCACTTCCAGAAGAAACGGGCTGGCCTTTGGCTCCAATGATCTCAGTCGGAGGCTGCAAAGCATCCTGCAGGCTTTTCCCAGGCTCTGGGGAGCCGCCTGATGCGGAGACCTCCCTGCAGCATGAAGGGTGTCTGTGGGCCAGGCCCCGCCCTGCTCGGGAGGACGCCAAGCCCTGCATCTCCTGCGGCGTTCACGGCCCCTCCGCATCACGCTGGTTGTCAAGTTGTGTGTCGTTTATTTGTGTGTCTGCCTGAAGCAACTCTGCTTCCAGAGTCTAGAAGTTCTGTTTCTGATCACTAGTTTGGAAACCAGGTTCTCACTTGACGGACGTGTTCATTGTTAGGGGGTGGAGGCATTGGGGTGCCCTTCTGAGGACAGAGTGTGTGTGTCCGGGCTGGTGCCCTGGTTCTGTGGCCTGGGCCCTCCCACACCTCTGTGCCAATGCTGTGTCTCTTACGCACCACGCTGCAGTCACCTGGTGAATGTGACTCCTCTCCCAGCCCTCTCCTTCCGAGACCCGGACGTCTGCACAATGTGGTCATGGGGCGCCTGCCTTGTGGAGAGACCTTGCTCAGCTGCAGAGACTCCTGGTTTCACGTGGCACCGTGAAGCCGGATCCCACAGTGCTTCCCCCTAAAGCATAACAATGGGAACAGCAAAGAGGGTGGAACACACCCCGAGAGTGAGAGGAAGTCCCCGTGCCCACAGCGGGCAGTTGCTGCTCTGAGAATCCTCCTGCCATAGAAAGGCTGCAGGGGGAGACGTCAGTGGACACAATCCTCCAAAGCCTCCCCCAAAGCTGGCGGGTGGGGCGGGAAGAGCAGAGATGGGTAGCCTGAGAGGAGCACAGGTGTTTCCATAGCAGCAGGACCCACTGTGATCACTCACCTGCCAGAAGTGGCCATCCGGGGTCCCCCAGGACAGAAGCAGGAGCAGACGGAAGATGAACTCACAGAATTATTTCACAGCAGTAAACAGAAATTTAATTAAAGTGTAGACAACAGAGAAAATAAGACCTTCAAGAACTGGAGGCAGGAAGGAAGCCGCTGACCCTAGAGTGTGAGATGCGCCAGCACCCCCAGGACGGCCGTGCAAGGAGGGGCCACATGTGGGCATGGGGGTGGGGTGGCAGTGGTTCGGGAACGGCTGGGGCAGGCGGAGCGTGGGGATGATGTGGAGATCTGTGGAGCATGGAGCTCCGACGAAGCTCCAGGAGAAACCCCAGGTGCAAAGGAGCCCGCGGACAGCAGCGCCTGGGAGCCGTCCTCAGTGAACCTGATTGAAGACAGGTCACACGTGGGTCCCTTAAGAAGCAGCCGTGCTCCTGCCCAGTTGTCCTCACGGGTGCAAACGGCCTCTCAGGAGACCCTGGTGAGGAGAGTGGGCAGGGAACACACAGCACCCGAGCGCGGGGGGCACCACCACAGCCACACCCCAAGGAGAACCCGTCGTCACCTGCACCCTTCATGGGTTGGATGCTGTCAGGTGACAGTGAAGGACCCAACAGCTGCGGACTGCGCGATGGAGCCCGTGTCACCCTCCGGGTCCTTCTCCCCTTTCTGAAAAATGCAGCTGAGAAAACTCCTGCGGTTTCATTTTCCTGTGAAAGGAACACACGCAGCGCCGTGTTCAGAGGGCGGAGCTCCTGCTCCCTGCTGGGGTCCTGGCGCAGTTCTGGGTGGCATCTGTCAGACACGTCTGGGTTCAGGCGACCTAGGAAGCGATATGGCCGTGGTGGATGCGGGGATGGCAGTTGGCTGGAAGAAAAGACTCGTGTTTATTTAAATTCTCCAGTGTCAGGGCTTGGCACATATTTGAGGCCGTCTGTTAGAAACGATTGTGTAATCTGGGGGTTGGCTTTGGTCTGGACAAAGCCAGACCAAATGCAGTCCAGTGTGACGAAATCACCTTCCCACGTCGTCCTGGGTTCGTTGTTTCTGGAGAGTGACATGGGGACCTGTCCAGCCACCCGGGCTCAGGGGAGAATGAGAGGATCCCCCCCCAATAAAATGGTGTCCGTCTATGCTGTGGGTGGTTTGTGGGACACGAATCCATCCCCTCAGTCAGACACGGGCTTGTGCGGGGTGGTCCGGGTTTGGGGTAAGTGGCTGGGCACGTCGCCGTGCTTGTCCGGGACTCGCTGCTGGGGACTCGGTCTGACAAGGCTGTCTGGGCAGTCGTGCTCCAGGTCTGCCGTGTTTCCGAAGCCGGGGACGTTGGAAGTGGCCCCTCGATAGCAGGTGCCTGGAGACGGTAGTGGGAGCCTCCCATCAGGCGTGCGATGCTCGGGAGGAACCAACCGGTCCTGTTTGCCCCGATGGCAGCGCAGAGAGGAGGCTGAGGAGCCGGGCGGGACGTGGCTCTGTGCTCCGGGTCCTGCTGAGCATGCCATCCACCAACACGTGAGTGACATAGCATCGGCGTGCTCAGGTCTGGCACGCAGAGAAGCTCCCTTCCTTCTGAGCCGCCCAAATGGATGCCACTCACCCCAGAGGCCAGGGAAGCTTCTGCTTTTCCTCCAAGTAATTGGCACCAACAGGTTTGCCCACGTAGTGTGATGTGAGCAGCCGTCACTGCTCTGACCTTCTGCAGCAGACGCAAGGGGAGACAGTGGGTCTGCCGGGCCGCGGTTTGTTGATGGGTTCCCGCCCACTCTGTGTAGTGTGGGGGCTGGGCCAGCACACAGCGCAGCGCCCTGGGGTTGCCGTGGCAACCATGCAGGCAGGCTGCTTAGGCAAATGGCAGAGGGACCTTTCCTATCAACCAGGCTTTTAATGTCAGTGAAGTGGGAGTATCCCAGAGGAGGAGGCCAGAGCTGTGGTCCACCTGGAGCCCTGGGCTCTCAGGTGCTGTGTGGTCTGCCTTTCCTCACCCTGGCCCCTGGGGAGCTCGTGCTATGCAACGGTGATGATCCTGCTTGTGTATTTCAAACGACACAATGGAGGTTCCTCGTCCCAGTTTTAGACTCTTTCATAAATCACAAACTCCTCTGCTTACTGGACACATTCTGGGCTTCGTACGTGTGCACACATATCCTTGACAGGTAGGCTTCAGAATGGGAGGTGTTTAGTTTGTGTAGGGAGAAAGGCCACACTTTTATCAGCCCACAGACCGCATCCCAAACCCCGGAGTCTCAGCAGGACATTAGATCGATTCTCTGTCCCCAGAGCTTGTCCTTTCCGTTCTCTGGGAGATGATCACATCACTACCGTCATCCTATGTGTCCTGGAGTGTCTGCGAGGTGTTGACGCCTGTGACCTCCCTGTGTGTCAGATTTCCTATTAGCCGGGATGTGGGATTGCCTTCAGGATTCTGTTTTACACAGTTCCCACCAAGAGTTCAGCAGAGCTTTAACCTCTATACTTGCTGTAGGCAAGGAAAAGTGTACTCAATCCACTGTCAATGAGTCCTAAACAGAGCCCACAACTTGGGAGGTATTATGCACTTAGTACTGAGCAGTACTCAGTACTTCACGCTGAGTATTGCTACTGAGGAGCGGGTCCCACCCTCTGTGTGGAGGGGCCCTGCCTGCAAAGTGCTGCTTCCTCCAGGTTAGCCTCCTGCAGCTCCAAGAGCTCCCGCTGACTCCGCGGGTGGCCCTGAGATAGGGCGAGGCTGGGACCGTGTCTCGGCGCCGCAGGACGGGCTGAGGGCATGGAGCCAGCTCTCCTGAGTGTTTCCCTCAGTGCTGGACAGACTCTCACTGCAGCACTGGGACTTTTAGACCAATTGTTCAGGACGTCGTGCTCACGTGGGAATGATTTTTCCTGGGATTGAACAAGAAAAAAATAGGTGAGACGCGCCACTGCTAAGCAGCGGAATGATCCGTTCTTCATGAGTTAGGTTAATTTGGGGGAGAAGACCTGACTCAAGGAACCAAAGCTTTGCTGCCATTTTCTGCTCCAACCAGAGTGGAGGTTGAAGATGTCTGAGCTTCACAGCTGGAACCTTCTAGCCTCAGCTTCCCGGCATGGCGTGTTTTGTTTCCTGATCAACCTAACGTCACACCCCATGAAATAGAAAAAGAACGAACAAAGCCCAGAGTCAGTAGAAGGAAAGAAATAACAGAGACTAGAGCAGAAAAAAATGGAACACACTAGAAAAACAATAGAAATGACCGTCAAAACGAAGAGTTGGGTTTTTCTTGAAGGGATAAGCACAATTGACAACCCTTTAGCTAAACTAAGAAAAGAGGAGTGAAGACCCAAAGAAATAACATCCGAAGTGAAAGAGGAGATGCTACAGCAGCAGCACGGAGATGGGGGGATCATGAGGGGGGACCGTGGACAGTCACCCACCTGCAGTTGGGTGACCCAGAAGGGTGACGAGTTCCTGGACACTCACAGCCCACCAGGACTGAATCAAAAAGAATCAGAAAATCTGAACATACCCATAAGGAGCAGGAGGCTGGATCGGTGTCAGAACCTCCCATCAAAGAGCAGCCCGACCTGTGGGTGTCACCTTGGCGTCTAGCTGGGCAGCTCAGAAGAGCCGACGCTCCTCCTCTCACGCCACTCTGCAGAGGAGGGGACACCTCCATGCTGGCTTCGCGAGGCCGGCCCTGCCCCGGCCCCAAAGCCAGACAGGACACCCTGAGAAGGAGGTTGCAGCCCTGGTCCCTGGTGAACCCAGATGTTTTCTGAAAGGAGTTGACGGTGTGTTTCCTCGCCACTCAGGGTCACCAGTTGGAACCTTTAGGGGGGATTCTCCTCTTGTGAATGTGGCCTCCCTGGGTGCCTGCCTCGGAGCGGCTTGTGGACAGGCTGGGGGCGGCGGGGTGGTGAATACTTGTGTGAAGCTGCTGGAGTGCAGTGGCCTCATCACAGCTCACTGCAGCCTCGAAGTCCTGGGCTCAAGCCATCTTCCTCCCTCTGCCTCTCAAGTAGCTAGGACTACAGGCACACGCCACCACCACACCCAGCTGATTTTTGTATCTTTTGTAGACATGGGGTCTTGCTCTTACTCAAGCTGGTCTCAAACCCCTGGTCTTAAATGATCCTCCTGCCTTGGCCTCCCAGAGTTACCATCTATCTATTAATAGGTTTCTGTTGCTATTATGGTTTTGGTAGCATTTTGTCTTTTAGACTTCACATGACAGTTGTGTGTGGACTGCACACAGCATCATAGCACACGGCATGCTGGGCTTGTCTGTGGACTGACTTTTACTGGTGGGTTTTATATCTTCATATGCGTTCTTTGTGCCCTTGCGTGTCTTTTTCTTTCAGATTAAGAATACCCTTTAGCATTTCTTATAAGATGGGCTGGTGGTGGTGCACTCAGCGTTTGTTAATCTGGCGGTGACTTTGTCTTTCACATCTGAATGAGAGCTTTGCTGGATACGATTTTTTGGGGTGGAAGTTTTTTTCTTTCACTGCTTTGAAGATGTCGTCCACCCGTCCTGGCCTGGCGGTTCCATGACGAGGCTGTTGCCACGTCAGCTGTGGCTCCTTCACGTGGTACCTGCTTCTCCTCTCCTGTTACTTTGAGGATCCACCGTTTTGCTTGACTTTGGGAGTTTGATTACCATGCGCCTCAGGGCAGTCTGATTGGGTTGGATGATTCTGTGTTCTCTGACCTTCCTGTCCCTGGATGTTGACATCTTTCGCATAGTTGGGGACGTTTTCTGTTATTATTTCTCTGAACAACCTTTATACTCAGTGCTTTTGCTAATTCCCTCTTAAACATGTGCAATTCTTAGGTTTGGTCTTTTGAGGTAATCTTCTGTTTCTTGTAGGTGATCTTTGTTCTTTTTCATTCTTTTTTTCTCCCTGACTGTATTTTCAAGTAGCTTGTCTTCAAGCTCACCGGTTCTTTCCTCTGCTTGGTCCATTCTTCTGCTGAGAATTCTATAGTTCAGTGAATTTATTTCTCAGCTTTAAGACTCCTGGTTGATTTTTCTTTATTATTTCAATCTCCTTGTTAAATTTATCTGATAAATTTCTGAATTACTTTTCTGTATTATCTATGAGATCACGGAGTTTCCTTAAAACTGCTGTTTCATGTTCTTGGTCAGAGAGCCACATGTCAGCATCTCCGTGGGGTTGTCACGGGTTCCGTCCTTTGTCTGTTTGGGGGGTCCTGGCCCCCGTGTGCTGTGTTTCTTGCCGATGTGCACCTACGTCTTCACATTTAAGGGATGGTTGGTTTTCCAGTCTTGTCTGTCTGGTTTGTTCGGGTTTTTAATGGACACGCTGTCTTAGAGACTCTTGTAATTACCCGTTTAACTTCTTTCCCCCTCTAGGCCACTCCTGCCTTTTCAGCACTAGGTGGCACCTGCACCCTAGGTCTGCCTCACTCTGGAAGTAGTCCAAGCTCTGCCGTGGGGATGGGACATCCCAGACAGACACTGGACAGTGGGGGAGGCAGCTGGGGCTTGTGCCCAGAGACCTGGGAGCAAACGTCCACTGTGACTTGGTTTCCCCCGTAGCCGAGCTGCAGAGCAGTTTCCAGGGCTGGGGAGGGCTGGTGTTCCCTCCTGCACCTTGTCCCTGGCTGTTCTCGGGACATTTCTCCCCAAGGGCACTCCCAATGCTGCCTATGGGTGGAGGCGGGGACAGGTCTCTGCCAGGGAGCCGGGGATGGAGGGAAGCTGGGTGTCCACTGTGACCTCACTTTCCCAGTGTAGAAACCGCGAGTCAGGGCAATTTTCTGCATCTGTGGTACCAGGCAGGTGGGAGGAGCATCACGGATGTGGAGCTGGATTCTCTCGCCACCTGCTCGGAGGTTTTTCACTTCACTGTGGCCCCAGGAACTGTCCTGTCCCATTCTATCTGAGTTCTCAGATGTTGCTGGTGACCATCCAGCTCTGCATGAACTTCTGTGTTCTGGGGAAGGAGTGCAGCCAGCATGCCCCACACTGACGCTTTGGGACCGGAAGTCTCCTGCACTAGAACTTTTAGAACCGGTGTACTGGAATATGAAATGCATCAGTGTGAAATACTCTCTTTGTAAGGATTTCACCTTGGAAAGATGGCTGCTACTGCTCAGAAAATTTTAACATTCTTTTTTGGGATCTTCCTTCAGTAACCTGGCATAGGGCGACCTCCGAACATTCCCAGGAATGGTGAACATTTTCTCTTTGAAAATCGACGTGATGAAATGTGTCATGTCATTCGGTGCCAGGTACCAAAGCTATTTGGTGAACAAGTTATTTACATCCCAGTCGATAAACAAGTTATCACACTGTTCTCAATGTGAAAACACAGTTTGAATATATAAAAACGAGACTGATTTCTTATATAGTTTTTAAACTGTCTTTGAAAGCATTTTCCGAAGAGACATGTAGAATATCCTGAATGCTGGTACCACTCTGAATACGTGTCCAGCTTTCGGAGGGCTTGGATGTGCAGGTTCCAGTGTGATGTACAAATAACGCCTTAACTACTTTATAGCGCTGCTTTGAATTTCTCTGCGGACTCTGAAAACGTGAGTTAACACCGTTTAGGGCATCGGTGCTGGTCCCTGACCACGCCAGGTGCGCACTCGATCAGCCCCAGGGGCGAACTCTGGCGCTGTCTCCTCTGATCGCAAAGGACAGCTCACTTGCCCCTGTGGTCTGCTCAACGCTGTCTTTCCACGAAGTGTCTCCGCACACAAAGCCGTTGTCTTTCTGGGGGGATCGTGTGTAGCATTGTCCTGCTTTCCTTGGCGACGGCGGGTGAAGTTGCACGTTCATCTTCTGTAAAGAGAGTTCACTGCTCATTAGTGTCACTTTGTTTTCATCTTTTTAAAATTTTAAAATATAACCACGTACTTCCCTCATAGGGCCCGGTCCCTGCAAAGCCGACCAAGGCATCTCCTGGGTGCCCCTGCTCCCGGGTCCTCCCCGTTCTGGGCCCTCCTCAGTGGGTCACATTTCGACCCTGAGCTTGTCCACAGTTTGAAAACCGCCTTCTGTTTGCAGCCACCGCCTGGGTAAAATAAACACATAAAGATTTCATTCTGATTCTCCTCACTCTGATTTATCTCCCAGCATCATCAGGTTTGAAATAAACAGCCCCTGTCTGTCACCCTTGAAGATAACTCTCTTCTCCCGGCTCTGCAGCACCGATCTTGGGCTGTCTTTCTGGACTTCTGATTTTCCTCCTCTGCTCAGCGCCTTCCTTCTTACTCTTCTCCCAAAACTGGGGGAGGATTCGTCCCGCCCTTTCCCCTCTGACAGACCCCCCTTTTCTATCTCCTCCTCTCTCTCCTCCCAGTGACCTGTCTCCCAATCTCCCTCCCAGTGCACACCCTGGTGACAGGCGACTTGCCTGGCGGTCGGTCACCCTCCACCCTGGGACCTGCTCCCTGCCCATCTGCCCGTCCGCCGGCCCGCTCTCCCCAGCGCCTGGCACCTGGCTGCCGTGTGTTTGGAACCGCATGCCGTGACCCTTAGTGATCACGAAAGAGTTTTAGGGTGTTGCAGCCAGAAATTTTAAAAAGTGGAATAGAGAGTTGTTTATTTCCGTATTGTCGTTCCGATGCCTGCACGATCTGTAGTGATAGCCCTTGTTTCAGTAATTATCTTGGTAATTCACGGCTTCTCTTTTGTTTTCTTTGTCGGTCTTGCTAGAGGTTTGTCAATTTTACCTATCTTTTCAAGAGATCAGCCCTCATTGTCATTGATTTTATTCTTTTTTCTGACTTAAATTTCATTGATTTCTTTATTTCTTTTCTATTTGCTTTAGGTTTAGTTTGCACTACTTTTTATAGATTCTTGATGTGGGAATTTAGGTTACTGATTTGAGACTTTTTCTTAATGTAAGCATTTAGTGCTAAGAATTTCATGTTTTAACTGTGTGCCACAAATTTTGATATGCTGTGTTTTTATTTTCGTTAACTTTAATGTATTCCATGGCTTTCCTTTGACCCGTGATTACTCAGAAATGTGTTTAATTTCCAAATGTTTGGGGATTTTCCCATCATCTTTCTGTTGTTGGTTTCCAGCCTGACTCCGTGTGAGTAGAGGACACACTCTGCATGATTTTAACTTTGCTGAGGTTTGTCGTGCAGCCAGGGGTGGGGTCTGTCCTGGTCTGTGCCCCTGAGCTGTGGAAGAGAACGTTCGCTCTGCCTTTATTGGAAAGAGGGTTCCATTGCGGATATTGTTGAATTCTTCTCTGTCGCTGTTGATTTTCTGTTCAGTTATTTCGGTTGCTAAGAATGTGATGTTGAAACTTTCGGTTGTAACTGTGGGTTTGTCTCTTTCTCCTTTGGCTCTGACAGTTCCTGCCTCACGCATTTGCAGCTCTGTTGCTTGGTGCCTGTGTGTCTAGGGTTTCTGGGCCTGTTGGTTGATTATCTGTGACCCAGTGTCACATGTAATTCTCCTCTCTGTGGATAGTTTCCTTACTTGAATATGAAGTTACCTGATGTTAGTATAGCCATCGCTGCTGTCCTTTGATCACCGCTTGCATAGTGTCTTTTTCCATATTTTTACTTTCATTCTTCCTATAGCATCGTATCTGACGTGAGCTGCATGTAGAGGGCACACAGTTAAGTCTTTTCTTTTTAAGTCCACTCAGCCAATGTCTGTGTTTTCATTGGTGTATTTAGCCCATTTACGTTTAATATAATTATTGGAGTAGTCGGGCTAAAATCTCTCACTTTGTTTTTTGTTTTCTAGGTGTTCTCTATTTTTTTGTTTCTTTTTTTTTCTTCCCTTCCTGTGAGTTAGTCTAACATTTTTTGACATCCATTGTAATTTGTCTACAGTATTTGTAAGCACCTCTCATGTAGTGGTTGCTCTAGACATAATGTCACGTGCACATCCGTGTGACTCTTCACAGCATGCTGGCGTCATCGTTTTACCAGTTTGGATGAAATTTGGAACTTTATGTCTCCCTTATGGCACTTCATCTGCCTCCCTCGTTTACAGTGTGACTGTTTCAGTGTTTTCTGTACCTGCATAGAGGGACGTCAGGTGGTGTCGTGCTTGGTCCCCTGTCAACACAGAGCCCGAGACAGGAGCGTCCCCGCCCTGGCTCACTGTGTTCCTTCTTCCCTCACGGCATCCTGAGGTTCCTTCTTTTGTGTTTCCTTTATGTTTAGAGATGTCCATTTGGCAATTCCTGCACAGTTGGTCTTCTGGAGAAAGACTCTCATTTTTCCTTTATCTGAGAATATCTGACTTTTCTTTCATTCCTGCAGGATGTTTTCCTTGGGTATCTGGGTGGACAGATTCGCAGGATTCTGGGTTGACAGTCCTTCTCTTTCCACACTGGAAACGCGTGTGCCTCCCTGTGGCCTCCACGGTTTCTGATGAGAAATCCTCTGTCACATGAGCCTGTTTCGTTGTAGTGAGACGTCATTTGGCTCTGGCTGCTTTGAAGGTTTTTTGTTTGTAGGTTTTCAGAAGCTTAATTATTAGGTGTCTTGGAGGAGATTTGGGTTCTGTTTGGGGTGTGCTCAGCTGCTTACATTTTTGAGTTTATGTCTCTTGCCAAAATGGAGAAATTTTCAGCCATTATTTTCCCGAGTATCTTTTCAGACTGTCTTCTCTCTCCTCTCCTTCTGAGACCCTCGGCACGCACGGTCGACCTTTGGTTACAGCCCACAGTCCCTGAGACCTCGTTCTTTTGTTGGCTGTTTTCTCCCTGTTGCTGCGGTTGGGTGGTGGCTCCCGCTGCTCTGCCTCCAGCTCGCTGTTCTCCTCTGCCCGCATCCGCGAGCTGTTTATTGTGCTTATTGCATTTCTCTTACAAAGTTTCCATTTGTTTTTTGTTTACCAAGACTTTCTGTTTTTCACTTGCTTCAGCGTGTTGGTGATTGCGCACTGAAGCGTTCTCCAGACTGTTTTCGACGTCTCACCATCCAGCGTTGTGCCTGTGGGTTCTCTAGTCTGTTCTTTTGCGATTGTCCTCGTTCGTGGTGTGACCAGTGATTTCCTATTGAACCCAGACATTTGAATATGATATTGTGAGACTCTGGATCTCGTTGAAACTTTGCATTTTAGCTGCTGCTGCTGTGCCAGGGTGTGAGGTGGGGACACTGGCGGGTGGGGACAGAAGTCTGGGCTCTGCCACTACCTAAGAGCGGGGCCTTCCCCTCACTGCCGGTGCCAACTCCTCAGTGGTCTCCCCTGACACTGTGGGGGGCAGTTACCACCAGCTGCTGCCCGCTGGGCCTCCCCACACCACCTGGTGGGTCAGGGGTACCTCACTGCAGCTTCCTGGAGGAGGTGTCCGACCCCCGTGGCCTCTGCCGGAGGGTGGGGAGGGGCTGTATGTTTTCTGTGGTGCTTGGCTGGAGTAGAGCGCTTTAGTCTAAAATCCATCTGGTCTTGGTGAGTGGCTCCTCTCCTTGCCGTCTGCGGAGGGACAGGCGGCCTGGGGCAGGTGTCTCTGTCTGACCTGGTGTTTCTGGGTGGCTGCTTCGCCCCCGGGTCTGGGGTGTGTGATGCAAGGAGAAGATCCCGGAACTCACACGGCATTCTTCGGTCGGCTTCTCTCTCCGCCTTTCCGAGCATCGCGCCTGTTTCACGCATGTCCAGAGTTTCTAGCTGCGCCAAGCGCAAGGAACATGGAAAAGTGCGTCTTCTCTGCCTTTCTGGAAGCTGAGTCTTTCTTCCCAGGGTTTTATTCCCCCAGGATATACTCTGGAGAGAGTTCACAGGGAATGTTGAAACCCTCAGATCTACGCATTCCTTGGTTTGCTTTTTATATCAAAAAACACAGATCGTTCCCGCTGCCAGGAAAGCATGGAGATCTGGACGGCAGAGCAGGGATCCTCCAGGGGCTGCGTGGTCCAGGCGGCCCCGGGCGGCAGACGCCAGCTGCTCTGCAGGGGCCGAGCCCCACACAGGTCCTGGAACCGACGCAGCTCAGACCTTTGTGCTCTGTAGGAAGAAGTATTACTGAATTTCAGTGATTTAAATTTTAAAAATGAATTTTTTTTCGTGAGAGTGTCCCTTTGTGCTTGATTTGCTGTTTCCTGGTGAATATTAGTACTAAGGCCACCCTTTTGGCATGGCATGGTTAGAATACGCTCATTTTCTAAATCTGCGTTGCTGGGCGTGGTGCTAACGTCAACTGCGCGTTCTCCTGGGCATGGATGGTGATGCCGCACGCACCCGCGCGTCAAAGAGGGCGTGTACGCTGCTGGGCAGATGGGATGGATTTGCTCACCGTTACGTGCATTTGACCCTGAGGGAGGGCGGCAGCGACGGTGCGGGCCGATCTCTAAGTGTTACGTCCAAACAGAGCTGCTTCGAGCAAGTTGGGGACTGTCCTGCCTGGTGAATTTTCCCAGCAACTCCCACTTTGGGTGACACCATCAAGCCTTTTCAGATTTAGGAATATGCCAACCGCTTGCCTCTTGCCATCTGTAAAATTAAAAAAAAAATTTAGATTTACATTTGAAAAAATGCTTAAGTGTGTTCATGAAGGTGGCCTATACCCACTGAACTTTTCTTTTAATTCCACCCAGAATATATGTGGTTCTCAGCAAGTTCTGGCCTTCCTTATACCAGACACACACACACACACACACACACACGGCACAGAGCCATCCTGATTTGAAGGTTTTGGTAATGTGTTTTTGTACAAGGCATAAAAATATATCTCTGTAATTACATGATATTTAGTGATTAGATAATTATGGATAATTGCACAGGGTAGTTCTAAGTGCTAAAGTGTTACCATAAGATCTAAAATGTACAAATTGCATAATAATTATTCTTGGGAGTTATTTGGTAATTCCGAGCATAATTATCATGTGATCCACAGCGCATGTAATTAACGCATAATCACATGGATTTTTGCCTTCGTAACGACTTCACCCTTGTTATAAAGCTCTTTGTCATAACATTTGAGCACAAACACAATGTAATCGGCTCCTGATACAGTACATTAAGCCCTGGTAATCGCCTTGGCGGTAACAATACCCCTCACCCCATTCCAAACGCTGCTCTCACGCGAGGCGGGGTGAGGAAGAGCGGGTCACCTGAGAGGCGGCAGCCGGCGGGCGCCATGGCGAGAGGGCCGTGGGTGAATGTGTGCGCACAGTGGGCAAGGAGTGTCTCTGCCGTGGCCAGACCTGTCCACGTGGAGGAGTTTCCACCCTTCCCACCAGCGTGAAATCTCTTCCAGCGGGAGTGCTCAGTGAGGCTCCTGGCTGCGCAGCCCCGGCCAGCCAGTGTTGTGATGTCACAGCACGTCGTCCTCTTCTCGGTCCACACACTTCCAGAGGCTTCTGGGTTTCCGTTGGGAGAAGCTCTCGTGACACCCACGCGAGGGAGCCTTGGTCTGCTGATGGCGTCGGCAGCTTGATGCTGAAATGGGATTTTGGTGACAGTGTTTGCAACTTTCCCCACAGGTTTCACGTGGCAGGACAAGTACACCCAGCACGTGATGGCCCAGGAGCTCGCGAACCTCCCCGGAGCCCACCCACGGCGTCCTGACGCGTCTGCCCCGGCCAGGTGAGTGTGGTCTCGTTGGCGCCCCTTGCCCAGCCGCGCCAGTGTCCAGCGAGCCTGTTGGCTTTTTGTTTGTTTTAATGCAGCAAAGCCACCCCCTATATTTCTGGTGTAAAAGTGTCAGGAAGTCAGGGTGTCCATGGGAAGAGATCAGGCTTCCTCTCTCACCGTGTTCCAGCCCAGAGAGGATGACGCTGGGGCGACCTCCAGCGAGGCGCCATTTTCACTGAGAGATGTCTGGGGGCCCAGGGGACCCTCACTTCCCACGAGACCCTTGGAAAAATCCTCCTCTTTGATTCAGAGCTTTCATTGATACAGAGAGGTCCTGAATTCTCAGTTCTCAGTGAGAAATTGTGTTCACTTTAGTACAAAAAGCAGAATTAAATTACGAAATCCTTGGTCTTTTCTGGTTTCAACCCACCCCAGCCTGAGAGCTGTCAGAGTTTCCGGTTTCCACATGCACAGAGCAGTTGAATCACCCCAGGTTGATCTGCCCGTCCTCACGCTGTCACTGAAACCTCTTGGCAGAGTCTGCATCCTGAGTCCTCTGTTGTTGGTGTCCCGGCTTTGCGGCTCCGAGGCTCTGCCCTCCCAGGCTCCTGTCGCCACATTGCCCCGTCCACCGTCCCGCACGCTGCCGGGCCTGCGTCACCATTCAGGCGTTCTGTCCCGTGTCATTCCCGCATCCTCCTGGTTTCGTGGCCTGGTCAGTCCACAGCCACCCTCAAAGTTCGGCCTCGCACTGAGCCTGCGTGAAGGCGGCTTTCGTAGTGACACAAAGTCTCGGCCCCTGCAGGCAGCTGGTGGCAGCCAGGCTCTGCTTCCTTTCCTCTGTGTCTGTGGTGGGTTGCTTTTATCTTGTTGAGTATTTGTAATTACACATCTTATTTTAAATTTAATTCGTGTTCATCACCTCTGGGTTTTCAAGCTCATTTTTAGAGTCACATGTTTATTTTGTTGCAAGAAAAGGCGTCCTTACGTTGTGACTCCCTGTCCACCCCCACACCCCAGCCCTGCACCTGAGCAGGGCGCCCTGGGACGGGCTCGGCCCTTCACCAGGTGGACGTGGGGCCGCATTTACTGACAAGTGAAGGTGAAGGTGAAGAATGAATGCATGACCCGCTGACGCATTTAAATGGCCACACGGGTGACCGCACCAGCCAAGAGCATGGCCTGGCCTTCTGTGTCCCACACGCACTGCCAGTGTGTCCTGAGCTTTGCAGTTCTGCAAGGACCCGAACGGGCCAGTGGAGTAGTAGCTGGTGTTCTGCAGACACGGCGGTGGGTCTTGAGAAAGTCTCGGTGACCTGCCCCTAACCCATCATCCACTCGGCACATCGGGGGGAGACTGGGATTTCGTCCCCAGGACGCCAGCCCCGTCCTTGGGCTGACAGAATCAGCATCCTGAGCTGTCCCTGCCATTTCCTCTCGTCACACGAGTTGCCCTGATCAAAGCAGTCCCCACGTGACGAAGCTAGAGAGGGACGAGCCTTGGGAGAGAAGCAGCGGTGATTACAGGTCCCCACACGGGAACAAACTGGGTGCAGACAAGGATCGCCAAGAACCTGAGGACACGCCAAGCCCCCGAGGACCTAGACCCCGAGAACCTAGTCCCGGAGGACATGCCCAGGGCTAGGGAGCCCCTGAGAACCTGGTCCCCGAGAACCTAGACCCCGAGAACCTAGGCCCCGAGGACCTAGACCCCGAGGACCTAGACCCCGAGGACCTAGGCCCTGAGGACATGCCCAGAGCTAGGGAACCTCTGAGAACCTGGACCCCGAGGACCTAGACCCCGAGAACCTAGGCCCCGAGAACCTAGATCCCCGAGGACATGCCCAGGGCTAGGGAGCACCTGAGAACCTGGACCCTGAGAACCTAGACCCTGAGGACCTAGGCCCCGAGGACACGCCGAGGGTTGGGAAGCCCCCTCACCCCGAACCTAGATCCCCAAGGACACGCCCAGGGCCAGGGAGCACCTGAGAACCTGGACCCCAAGAACCTAGACCCTGAGGACACGCTGAGGGAGGAGGAGCCCCTGAGAACCTAAACCCCAAGGACACGCCAGAGGCTCCTGGGGCAGCAGTGGGGACCAGGGATGCCAGCCGTGTGAGCACCAGCTGGTTCCTAGTGGACCTCAGCATGGTCGTGAAGGTTCTATGTGAAAAGTGAAATGGACCAGGGGTGATTGTTGAGACGGGCAGTGCGTACTGGACTCCTCCTGTGCTTTCAGAAAAGACTTTGTTCCTAATTTGGACTTTTTCCTCCAACAACCTAAAGCACCTTGTATTGTCGGGAGCCTGAAGCCAGCACGTGGAGGTGGGGAGAGAAGAGTGTGGTTCTCAGGGTGAGGCATTGTCCACCCTTCAGAGGAGAAGACCTGTACTGAGGGGGTTTCGATCTGTGTCCAGCTGGTGACGGGGCAGAAGGCAATTTGCCAGTTAATTGATACGCTGCACCGCGTCACGACGGGCTCTCCCCACAGTGACACACTACAGTGTCACAAACAAGCTCCAGCAGGGACAGACGCAGGGAAGATGAATAGGACAATTTGGAGGCCCGTGTATGGAGTGGCTGTATCTGCATTGATTAGCAATTAGTGGGAAAGTGGGCAGAGTACCAGAAAAGTAAATTGACTTCAGTTAAATTACACTCTGACAACACAGAACATGAAATTTCATCCATTAAAGAACTGGTCGAGGAAACTGTAGCCCTGGTTTGAGGTGCAAGGAACTGTGACGTGTGTGATGATTTACACGCCTGCCATGTGTGAGCCAGAGCAACCTGGGAAGACGCTAGAAATAGGAACAGGACGGGCTGTCAACCGAGACAATCAAACACAGGGAGCCTTCCCTTAAGCCCCCACTTTTATACAGCGTACACAGGTGCCACACACCTCATTTTAGCGACCTGTTCACGCAGATCCGATGTTCTACATGAAAACAACGGCTGGAGACCTCTTGCGTTACTGTAAGTGGGAAATTTACAGTGAGCTCCGCATCTACCGACAGCTGCGGGGCATTTCCTGGAAGTGTTTCTAAATCATAGTAGAGACCCTGGTATCGGTTCCAGACGGTCGTGTTTGGACGTGAACATCCTTCCTGGCAGTCGGACGTGGGCACGGCCGTGGCAAAGCGTGTGCCTCGTTTGTGGCGACGTACCTGCAAACCCAACAACACCGCCCTCTGCCTGGCGTGAAGTCGCAGTGTTGTGTTGGGAGGTGACCTGGAACGTTTTCTGCGTGTGGTTGTGTTCAGAATGTAGTGTTCAATTCTGTGAAAGGAAATATGTTCATAATATCTGTACACAGATGCTCCTCAACTACACCCCGATAAACCCATCGTAAGTTTAAAATGTTGTTTAAATCAAAATACATTTAATGCACTTAATCTACCAGATAGCATCGCTTGGCCGAGCCTACCTTAACTATGCTCAGAATGCTTACGTCCCCTATGGTTGGGCAGAATCATCTCAAGCAAGGCCTATGTTGTAACAAAGTGTTGAATTCCTTGTGTGATTGGTTGAGTACCGTACTGAAATGGAAAACAGGATGGTCGTGCGGGTACTTGAAGTACGGCTTCTGCCGAGAGCGGGTCGTGCAAAGCTGGACCATCTTAGGTGGGGACCATCTGTACTCTGCATGCATATATACACATATGCACACACATGTACGTGTATGTATTTCTCCTACATAACGCATCATTCAAGGAAGCATTGTGATGAAAGATGATGTTCCGTGCTATCTGGGTATTAAAACCGAGATCCCACACACCGGTTCCAGAACTGCAGCGTCTGCCCTCCATGGCGTGGTCCCTGGGCTCCCAGCCTGGCCAGCTGGGATCTTGGGAGGACACCTGTGGGGACGTGGAGAGACGGAGCTCGCCGGAGAGAGGTTGGCCTGGATCCTCGAGGTAGCATAACCAGGCTCGGCAGCCCCCGCTGTGGGCTTCCCCTGCGGAGGGCCGTTTTGAGAGGGGCCGTGGCTGCGAGATGACAGGGCTCCCCCAGCTGCCTCGGGGTTGTCTTATTCAGGTAAAGTTTTCAGACTGTAAAATTGAGATCTCAAGTGCACAGCCTGATGATTCCTAACAAGGTAAACGTCCGAGTAACGGGCAGGTCATCGATACATGGAACGTCTCCACACCGCAGGAGGGTCCGCGCGCCAGCCGCCGGCGGTCCTGACTCTCCTGACGCCGCTCTGACCCGTCACCCGTCACCGTGGGTTAGTTCCCTGCAGTCGTCACCGTCAGTGCACAGCATTGTGTCTCTCACTCAGTGAACTACCTTCGAGGTTTACGTGTGTTTCTGCGCGGCCGGCGGCCCCTTCTGTTCTGCTGGTGCCGAGAGACGTCGCGTGAGTACGTCACGGTCTCTGCGTTGCCCTGGCGACGTCCTGGGGTTGCACCTGTCTGCGGCTGTTGAGGACGAAGCTGCACACCTGCCTCTGGACCGGATGGAGTAACAGGGACGAGGTTTCCTCTCCCTTGAAACAAACACAGACGGCCCAGGGCGTGACACCATGTCCTTCATGACGCCGGACACCAGGGAGGGAAGGGCCACGGCCCCTGGGAGTCGGAAAACAAGACGTGAGCCCTGAGATTGCCCAGGCCACTGCCAGGCAGCGCGGGAGGGTCTGTGGACGGCCAGAACTGAGAAGGCGGAGCGGAGGTGACCTGAAGCCCAGGTGACCTGTGCCCTCCCAAAAGAAGGGAAGTGTCACTGTCACCGGAGTATGGAAAGCCCTCGGAAGGTCACTGCACACGTCAACAGGTGCAATTTCTCTTGCTGTTTAAATCACATTAAAAGAAATTCATGTTCAAACAAAACTACTAACAGCGTGGTGTGGGGTTCAGAACGCAGCTACGACAACGCGTGACAGCAACCGCGTCACGGTGGGAAGGGACAGATGCAGTGTGGTGGTTTACGGTCCCTATTTCGTATGTCAAGTGCTGATGTCACTGGAAGGCAAGTGTGAGAAGGTGTGAGGAGTTAAACATGAATGCTCCACACTCGGAAGCAACTGCTAAAACCACAAAACAAAGAATTAAAGTGAATAAGCCAACGAAAGAAACGAGATGGAGCCATAAAAATATGCAGCTGGTTCCAGCATCAGGGGCAGCCCAGCGAAGACACAGGGAAGCGTCTGTCCCGTCTTGCAGCTCTGCAGGTGCTCGGTCCAGGCTGCGCCCTTCCTGCCGGCGTGGTCTGCAGTGAGGCCACACCTGCCTCTCTGGAACCTGCTCCGGCTCAGACTCAGCCTCTCCTGGTCCAGGGAGGCAGAGGACCGGCTGTGCCGGCAGTGGGAGGGCGTCTGGACCATCAACTGCAGCAGAAGTCGGATGGGAACGTGGTTCTAGGAAAGTTCTGGAAGGCAGCAGGGCTTGGGGAGGATGTGGGCGGCCAGAGCTGGGCAGCAGGGGCCCAGCTCATACTCACGTTTCTGTGGCTGTGACTCCAGCTCTTCTTCTCCAGCCAGGCAGAGGGTCTGACTGTGGACACAGGCAAGACTCCCATGAGTGGGAAAAGCCAAAAATGATCAGAGTTCAAAGCTCTTTGGTCGGCACTTCCCAGCCACTTAAACTCTGGTCCACGGCATCTCTGCGCTTTGTTGGAAGTGTGGCACGTGTGTGCATGGTTTTAATCCCGGCTGGCGGGTGCATCTTCCTGTTTCAGGAGGCGCCCAACCCCCAGCCTTTCTGGGTACAAGTGAGTGCAGAGGTGGGAGTAGCACTGGGAGGAGGCCACGCCCTTCGTGGCCAGGTCACCATCTCCCTGTGAGCTCTCAGCCAGCCACGGCTGGGGGCAGGGCACAGTCTCAGCGGGAAGCCGGATGGTGTGGGCGGGCAATGCAGATGTCTGCCTCTCCAGCGCCCGTTGGGAGATCGCAGCCCAGATTTCCCAAGGCCCTCTGGTGCCCTGACCACTCCCCCAGGGCTGCACCCGGCCGGTAGCAAATGTCTTGCTGGGACGTGGGTGGTTCTCTCAGCGACTGCGTGTGTCATCCGCATGGTCACACCTGCCGACCCCCCAGATCTTCTCCCCGGATTCACACGTGCCCCCGGCTGTCTCCGCCGCAGGGCGGGCCCTTCCATCCCAGAACAGCCAGCGTCCTGCGTCTGTCCTTCCAGCGTCAGACCCTCTGCCTGGCACGTCTGTGCACAGGTGGTGGTGTGCAGAGCGTGTAACCGTGGCGGTGGCGGTGGGGGAGCGCGTGGGGTGCGTGCTGATGCCGGCTGCCGTGCAGACACCCGCGCTCAGGCGCTTGGCGGCGTCAAACATGCAGGTTTTCCAGGGGGCGTTCCGATCCACCTCTTCCAGCTTCCAGAGCCGCGGCCTCCCGCTGCGCGCTCTGCCCTTGCAGAGCTTGCCAAGGACGCTCCGGTCGCTTTCCGCGTGTCGAGTCTGTTCCTGCTGGGAACAGGCCTAGTGTAGCTCCTCGCGCAGCGGGGGTGCCCTCAGTCCGTTCTTCGTGTGGAGACACTGAGGCTCACGGGCCACCGAGAATTCACCCCCGCAGTCGAGGGGGTCAGCCACAGCAGGCGTGGCCACACTCTGAGCCCGTGGCCCCCTCACGCGTGTCCACCGTGGATGGGCAGGGGATGTGCGGGGCAGACGCACGACTGACACGTGGTTTCTTTTGTTTTTCAGGACGTTGGAGCCGAGTGCGGATGCAGAGAGGAGGCACAGCCTGCAGGGTGGCGCTGCCCTGGCCAGGGCCCTCCAACACTACCTGCCGCACTTGGGGGCTCGGTCCCGGGCCTCAGCCTCCAGTGTGCACCCCTGGACAGAGCTCGGCAGTCCGCCCGAGGAGGTGATGCTTGCGACGTGCTTTGTGACCTGGGCTCGCCTCTCCCCTGCCTGGCGCTGTTCCGGGTGCAGGAGCCAGCGGCCCCTCCGTCTGGGTCTTTCGCGGAGAGAATGTTCCCAGGGTCCTTTTGGAGATGGAGGTTTTCCATGTCCGGCGGGGCCGTCCCTAGGTGGGGCCGTCCCCGGGCGGGGCTGTCTGCCCTGGGAGCTCTTGCAGGACGCTCCAGGGAGGGTCTTCAGAATCCTCTGTTGAGCTGCAACCCCAAAAAGGCCGTGTTGAAAGGCAGGTGTAGCTCCGGGGCGCAGAGGGCGCCTTGTTTCCACCCATTAGGAAGCAGACCAGTGCAGGGACAGACCCAGAACCCGTGTGAGGGAGGATGGGCCCTGAATTTGGCGGGACTGAGGTGGGCGCTGGTGCCTGCTGTCCTGGCTGAGGCACTGCAGCCGCCGCGTCCCGGGGAAGCTCTCATTCTAGGAGCGTCCCCGGCCGGCAGAGGATGCTGGCTGCCCTAGACGCAGGGGCTCGGTCACGACAGGCGAGAGGGTGGGCCGGGCAGACGGGGCGACGTCCATCCCCCAGCCCCACCGCGGGGCCCTCGGGTGAAGCTGGTTCGGTGCCGGCACAAACCTGCCCGAGGGCACTGCCGCGGGTAAACCTGTTCAAAAGAACATTTTAACGAAACAATTAGAAATCTCGTGAACGTTTTAAGTGGGAAAGATGAGTGATTTTTAGGGCAGCTTGTTAAGCTGGAATGGACGAGAGGGTGGGAGCTGAGAGAGCGACCTGGGAGCCCGAGGACGCTGGCCATACGGGGCGGAGTTTTGGGCAAAGCTCCGGAGTGCAGGGTGGTCCTGGCTGTGCTGGGTGTTTGACGGCCATGCTCAGCACTTCTTTTCTGCCAGACGTCAGTTGCACCGACTCAGGTTGATGACTTTATTTCTGAGACGGAAGCGGAGTTGGGGTGAGACCGAGGAAGTCTGGGGACTCTTCCTCTTCAACCGTGTGGGGCTTGCACCGAAGATGGCTGCAGCCCTTGGAAATGTGTGGGAAGCAATTCGAGGCGCATTTGGATGATTTTCCTGTGATCGCACCACTGAAATGATCCACGCTAAGACTGGGCTGGGGAATCGGGAGAGGCCCGTACGCCTGGGACAGTCGGATTCCTTCCAGGGGCCCCGGCTGAGGGAGCTGGGGTCCCAGAGCGGACTTGGGGCCATCGTGGAACGGGGCTCAGGCCTGCAGCGTGGGAACCAGAGGGTGCGTTTCACAGAAGCAAGCCGCGGCCCCCCGGCAATGAGGAAGCAGGTTCCCTTCTGTGTCCTGGGAGCCGGGGCCTGAGGACGGGGGGTCTGGCATCCAGCGTCCTCCAGCCCCAGGAAGCCCCTTCTCCCACCTGGGGTCTGGCCTGTGTTCCTGCAGGGGCTGCTTCACGGCAACAGTGCCCGTGGGTGCAGAGCGGGTCCTGGCGCCGGCCTGGCTGTGCAGTGCTTGCTCAGGGGCTGTGGGTGATGCAGACCTGCACGCCACATCGAGGGGCTGCTCCGGGGACCCCTGCAGCAGCGCCTTGGCCCGTTTGCGTTTCCCCAGGAGGGAAGCTGGTGGCCAGGTCCCCAGGTCAGGGAACATGACGGGGGTGGGGTCCTAGGTCCTCACGGAGGGGCCTGGACTCTGGAGCCCTGACACAGAGGGCAGGAGAGCTCGCGGGCGACCCCAGGACCGCCTGTGCCTGCACCGCCGTCGGCAGGAATGAGAAATGCATTTTAGGGCCTTCACAGGGACCGACTCAGTGTGAGCCCTAACCCACTTAACATGGCTTTAAAAATGCTGAAGTTTTTAATCGTTAACTGACAGCGACTAAGCACCTCTGACGGGCCAGGCGCCACGAGCTGTCGTGGGGGAGGATGGTTTCACTCGGGTCTTTTCCTTGGTGGGGGGCGGGGTTAGGGAAGGGTCAGGTGGCCCCGAGAACTCGAGGGCCGGCTCAGAACACAGCCCCGCTTGGGGATGTTGTTGACATCTCTGTCCTCCAAGGTCCTCCGCTGTGAACTTGGATGATGGGCCAGGACGTCATCGTGAGGGTTAAACAAGAAAACACGAGCAAGGCTCACTGTGGAGTGCTCCGTTCACAGTAGCTATAATAATTATTGCCAATAAAATGACCTGTTAAAAATAACGTGAGAATTAGGTCAAGAGTCTGAAACCCGGTCACTGGACTCCACGTGCACCGCGGCTCTCCCAAGGAGACTTGGAGAACAGCGCCGACGTCCCCAACACAGATCTCACCGCACACCCAGGGACCTGGGAACAGCGAGATACGGGTCCGTCTGTTCCCCTCATGGTGCGGTGGGAAGCCACGTTTCTCCCGGTCCTCCGGAACATGCCAGTGTAAGGTCCGTTTCCGTTGTCCTCCTCTGTCCCCACCCCGTCTGTACAGAAGGCCTGGAGGCTCCGTGCTTGGCCCTCGCTGCAGCTCCAGTAACGGAGACGTCAGTCGCGTCCCCGTGAGGTGCGGGTGAATAATCAGCAGAGTCACCGCGCCGTGTGGAGACGGGATCCGTGATACGGGGGATGGGGAAGAGTCACTGACAGTCCCAGAGGCGTGGACGGAGTCGGAATGAAAGGAAATCAGTGGACGTTTCTCCTGAAGCGGCTCGGCATCTTTTCCCAACCTAACAGTGACAAACGTCCAGACTCAGTCCCATGTGCCCTCACCTTTGACACAGAACTGGAAGGCGGCGGAGGGGGCCCGAGGCACAGCCGATGCCTCAGACGGGCCTGGACGAGTGTCCGCTGTGCAGGGCGCTTGGCTTCGCGCCACAGAAGCCCCCGTTGCTCGATTCCGAAGCTGTCGTCACGTTTCTCCTTCAGTTTTCGTTATTTTATTGAAATGACCCTCATCCTAAAACGAGTCAAATTAGAATTGAGTTTACTCTCTGGATGAGGGATCCCGGGGTACCCCATGGGGCCCCACCAGCGCCGGCCCCTCTGTGGTTGAGGTTGAGCCAGCCGCGGGACCGTTGGCGGGGAACCTGTTTGGTGGACATCGATTCACACTCCAGCCCTGGCGGGTATCGTGGGTGCTGCGAGGGAAGGGCTCACGGGGCCCAGGAGACAGCAGGTTGCCACGGGAGGCAGACGCCTTCTCACAGCCGGTGGTCATCAGGATGCAGGCGGGACAGGGGCCCGGGCCTTGTCGCCCCGGTCAGCAGCGAGACTGTGGGGTCTTCCCATCCTCGCATGTGTTGTGCTTCCAGCGCCGGCATCCGAACACGAGTCCGGGACGGCTCTTGGAGAATCCTTCCCGATACAGGAGGTGCATGTGCTGGCGCGTCTGCGTTAGAACATTCCTTCCTTCAGGACCTGTGGCTGGGCTGTTGAGGGCTGAGCTCTCGCAGGGAGGCCTGGCTCTGATGCTCCAGGGCTGTGGGGCAGGGCAGAGGAGCGTCTCCCGTCACTGCCTGGATCCCACTGCTGTCCCATTCAAGAAACAGAAGTGAGGAAGGGGCCTTGGCGCTGGTTGAGCCAAACATTCCGTGGGCAGTCAGTCCATCTTCTGCTGGGTTTGGCTTCTGGAATCCTTAAAGCTCCACCAGGAGGATGGCCACACACCCTGGTTTGCCTGCCCCCAGCATACTTGCCAGTAGTGATCGTTTCCCTCGGGGGTCTCTCAGTCTGAATTAACAAGTTCTGCGGTTATCCCACCACACAGACATTCAGCATGGTGGCCAGAGTTATTCAGAAAATGAGTATTTCTAGGATGTCTTTTTTTACTTTAGGTAGATGCCCAGTAGTGGGATTGTTGGATCAAATGGTAGTTCTAATTGTAGCTCTTTGTGGTATCTCCATATTACTTTCCACAGAGGTTGTACTAGTTTGCAGTCACACCAGCAGTGTAAGAGTGTTCCTATCTCTCTGCATCCATGCCAGCATTTATTGTTTGGGGACTTTTTTTTTTTTGAGACAGAGTCTCACTTTGTTGCCCGGGCTAGAGTGAGTGCCATGGCGTCAGCCTAGCTCACAGCAACCTCCAACTCCTGGTCTCAAGTGATCCTTCTGCCTCAGCCTCCAGAGTAGCTGGGAATACAAGCATGCGCCACCATGCCCGGCTAATTTTTTCCATATATTTTTAGTTGTCCAGCTAATTTCTTTCTATTTTTAGTAGAGACGGGGTCCCGCTCTTGCTCAGGCTGGTCTCGAACTCCTGACCTTGAGCAATCCTCCCGCCTCAGCCTCCCATTTGGGGACTTTTTGATAAAGGCCATTCTCACTGCAGTTAATTGATATCTCATTGTGGTTTTAATCTGTATTTCCCTGATGATTAGAGATATTGAACATTTTTTCTTATGTTTGTTGGCCATTAGTCTATCTTTTGAAAAGTTTCTGTTCATGTCCTTTGCCCACTTTTTGATGGAGTTGTTTGATTATTCTTGCTGATTTTCCTGA
>CAUYRT010081688.1:0-47301 GCA_963574885.1 Lepilemur ruficaudatus | reverse complement strand
GGTTCAGCTGCGTCATCCCCCCGCCTGCCCTTCTCATCGCATTCCCGCCACTGTGTCCAAGCCACCGTCGCCTCTCACAAGGCCCGCTGTAGCAGCCTCCTGCTGCTCTCAGTCTGCCTGCTTCTCCTCTTACCCCTGTCTACTATGTCACCCACTCAGAAGCCAAAGTGACCTTTTGAAAATAGAGACTCAAATTCCTCCAAACTCCTTCACAGTCATTATCTACCATACGACCCTGTTTACTTCTTCAGAGCGATTATTACTGCCTGAAATTATCTTTACTCCTTCATTGCTTCATGCTCACGTGCTTGTTTGTTGTCTGTCTTCCCCACTAGAATGTAGCTCCACAAAGGATGGGCCTTGTCATCTAGTTCACTCTGTCTTCTCATTGAACGGGCCAGGGCCTCGCTTAGAGTTTTCCCTCTATACACGCTGAATAAGGGAACCTCCCTTTGCCATAGACTCCATCTCTGCCCTTCTTGAGTCTGTCCTGTCCTAACTACACAATTTCTTACTTAGAAATATCTCTGCCTGCCGGAAATTCTACCCATCCTAATCTGAGACAATTCCTCTCTCAGCCATCCAGGTCCTCTGTTCTCATGGAGTGTGGCAGAAAACAATGCAACTAGGAAGCTAATTCTTCTCTCACTTCAGTTTTAATCTATGCTGCCGAATGCCTTAGGATAAAAAAGGAAAACAACTCTTAGACTCTAATCTACATAGCTGTCTTATAATGCCAAGAAAGAAACTTCTTTAAGAAAATGTATTAAAACTTTCAAAATTCTGTGCTTGTTTCCTTGGGAGATATTAGGAATGGCCAGTTTCTTTAAACCAACTCTTTAAAGTAGGTAGTATTAATGTGTCCATTTTACAGATAGCAACACTGGGGTTTAGAGAGAGTGTGCAGCTCAATAGGGTCACAGAGCCAGTGGGGAGAGGAGCCAGGATTTGAACGCAAGCAGGGCAACGCCAGAGCCAGGCAGCTAGCCACGGTCTTACTCCCTCACTCTTTAGAGTACTACTCTACTCTATTTTCGTCATAACATTTATGAATATCTGATGTCTGCTTTCTTTATTTCTTAATGTTTTAGTGGCTGTTTGCTCCCTCATAATATACGCTCCATCCAGGCAGGTGCCGTGTCTGTCCTGCTCATTGAACTTTACCCAGGGCTGACAATAGTGCCTCGTACATAATGGACATTTGGTAAATATTTGCTAAATGAATGAGTTATTTGCGTGTTAGAAGTTGAGATATAATCGGAGGCCTGATAACTCTGTGCATAAAACTCCAGCTGTCTCAGAAGTATTCTCAGTATCGGCATATCTTTGTCCTTTGAGAGTATATTTGATTTTTGTAATTAGCCCAAACTCTTAAAGATTGCTTTTTTTGTCGAAAAGAACGTATGGTCGGAAAGCATCGTCACTGGTGTTCTTGTCCTGAGGTCAGGCCTGGGTGCAGGGACGCCCTGCTTCCTGTGCTTCGGGAGCCTGCCGGCCTCTGGTGAAGCCCGAGACTCCAGCTCAGAATGATGCTTTCATGAGCACAGAAGAAAATACACAAGATTGTAAAGGAACTAATAACATTGAATGCAGTTATCAAAACATAAAAAATTATGCTATAGTAACATACTTGCTTCTTTGAGAACACTAAATAGCAAGCTCTAAAAACGTCCGATATCAACCTGGACGTGGCCTTGCAGATATCTGCAAAACACTGAAACGTGATATGAAAATAATGAAATAAAAAAAGATGTAGGATTTCTACTGGTGACAAAAACCTAGGCATTATAAATGTTTTTGTAATTAAAGGAAACGTTAAATTTCATAAGGAGGTTAATAAAAATTAAATACATGTATTTTTTTCTCATTCAGATTTATAGGCACCTGTATTTTATCCACAGATCCAGTGGGCCTCCAATTTCAAAACCCAGTATTAGAGAAATCCAAAATAGGTTCAGCTACACTTAAATAAATGTATTATTTCCTAAGGTGACCACTAAAGGGATTATTCTTTGTTTGGTATATAAGTTATGACATATTTGGTTATTTTTTAAATTTAGCACCAAATTTTTCATGTTCATAGCAACTTTATACCTACGAATAGTGCATATAGTTATTTTAATTTATATATTCCATATCTATCTATACATATATGAACTAATATTCTGAAAATTTACTCCTTGACTATTGTGAATTTATAATTTTTATTGATTTTATGTTTTTAATTTGGTCCTCCCCTTTTATCTTTCCTCTTTTTTGTTCTTGACTAAAATCTCCCCAACCCTCTATATTTATTGATTTTAAATACTAATTTCAAATAGTTAATGTTGTTAAATGATTCAAAAATTCAAACGTTATAAAAGAGCAGAAAATCTCCTACCTCTGTCCATAGTCACTTGAGTCTCTTTCTTTAAGGCAACCAATATTGTTAGTTCTTTGTGTATTTTTTTAGAGATGTTTGATACCTACAAGCAAGTACTTTTACGTGCTCTCTTCCCCCTTAACAGAAATTCTAGCATATTATTTATACAATTTTCCTCCTTGATTTTTCACTTAATTATATGTCTGAAAGTTAAATCTGTATTGGTGCATTAAAAACGTCTTCATTTCTTTTTGTGGCTGAACGGTCTATTGTAAGGATGTATCATAATTATTTACCAGTCCCTTACTGGTGGACGTTTAGGTCACTTCTAAATGATTTGCTATTCTGTAAAAGGGAGGGCAGCAAAAGGTGTCATTTAGATGGGCATTTTGTCATGGGCACCCACATATGTGGAACTTAGAATCAGGAAACCTGAATACAAGTAGGCAGGAAGAAATTTATAGCACACATGGGTAATATTAGTATCTTGAGAATCACAGTATACTGGACAATATACTGACAGGATTGGGAGGAAACACGGAAATGTCATCAACTCTCTTTTAGCAGTCTAGGACAGGTTTAGTGCTTGTCAGGACTTAAGACAAAATAATTTAGGGCAGATAGGACAGTCCCAGTTAGAGAGCCCCCTTGGAGAAAGCCTGAAAGTCCCAAGTCAGCAAATTCATTTTGTTTCTGTCTGTCACAACTCCCAGGAGCAGAGGCTTGAGTGAGTAACACTCCCTGGCTCATGCACAGTGTCATCACGGGTCCAGGAAAGGCTCCTCCTCATACTTGTTTATTCTCATAAACTCCCATTTCCCTCATCCATTCCCCTTCTCCCCAATTGTTCTGATTAAATGTGTTTAAGGTGTGTATTTTTCTTTATCTGTAAAATGGATATAGTGATTTTCTGTGTGTGTATTTTAGATTTACATAAATGACACGGAGTTATAACTGATTCTGTTTCTTCTTTCACCACCATTACATTTTGTGGTTCCTCCATGCCGTCACGTGAATATCTCACCCACTGCTAACTGCTGCGGGGGTCATGGGGTCGCATCCATCACCTTGTAGCTACCTGCACGCTCCGCGACAGGTAGCCTCCAGCACCTGGCCACCACAAATGAGACTGCAGCTCACATCCTTGCAGACGGCCCCACGTGGGTTTGCGTGAGAATTTATTTGGTGTAAACTCCTGGAATGGAATTGCTGGGTTACAGAACTACATATACTTACTTTGCCTGATCACTGCTAGATGACACCCCCAGATGGCTCCTCAGTCCGTAACACCAGAACACCTCAGAGTTTCCCGTCCCCTCATGCTTGTCAGCTCTTGGAATTATCCTGCTTTCTAGTTCTTTTCCAGTCAAGTGATATATCATAATTATTTCCATTTGCCCTTGTCTATTTACCGATGATTTCAAGCATCTCTTCAATGTCCTCTTCTATAGACTGCCTGCTCGTACCCACTCTCCTTCTGTGGGGTTTCTGTCTTTTCCTGGAAGGTGTATAAGAGTTACCAAAGAGTATTCTAAACGCACGCCTCTGTTCTTGAGAGCCATAATAAACAAAAATAAAATAAATTTAAACTAAAATCTCTTGTTAATTTTAGTCATGACAAATACCTTTTACAATTTTGTCATCTGCCTATTAACTTTGCCCTTCAGTGAACAGAAATTCTTACTTTGAAACTAATCATATTAACCTTTTTTTAAACTTACAGTTGTGCTTTTGATGTTCTGTTCAATAAATCCTTTCCCACCCTACATAAAAAAGGTACTCTCCTACATTTTCTTCTATTATATTTTCCATTTTATCTTCTACATTTAAATACATCTGGAGTCCACCGCTACGTATGTTATTAGGAAGGGGTTCAGTTTTATTTTTCTCCAGAGATGGTGGGACCTTTGGACCAATATGCTTGAAAGAAGGAGAAGGTAGATGCAGGCTGGAAGAGAGGAAGGAAACAAAATATCTGAGACCCACAGAGAAGGGTCAGATGATAGACGCAGGACCCAGAGATTCTGCGTGATCTACCCTGGGAGGAACTCCTCGGTCCGTGGTCTGTAATGAAATACTGACACAGCCAGCGTGAAGTGTGCTTCGCTTACAGATAAAGCCGTTTGAAGGAGGAATTTCCCAGCAGCTCTGAAGTTCGGGTACATGTCTTAAAAAATATACCCGGAACACAACAGAAGGACTTTCCCTAGTAGGAGGGAGAGTGGGTGAGTAGGAGGAAAGAAGAGCCCGGGGGAGACCGGCCAGAGCACACACAGGCAGGGAGCCGAGAATCGATTGCGCTGAAGATGAGCCAGATGACAGGAAAATCAAAGAATCATTTCTGGCTTTCGAAGGTGAAAATCTACCCATTTAGGAAAGGTAATTGGTTCCTGTCCAGCGTCTGAATCTTGAGCATTTTCTATTTCTAGTTTATTATCAGCTGCCTGTGGTTAGACCAAGTGTCTATCAAACACATTTTAAAAGGCCAAAGAAAAACCCATGGAAAATTATCTAAGCAAATTATAGGCAAATGTTTGCTATTTCCAGGCTCGTGATATGCATATATTATAACAAACCTAATGACGAGGTTTTTTTTTTTTTTTTCTTCTCTGTAAATGGACCCAGCGGTCAGCCTTTCGTTCTCCTGTGACTTCACTGCGGGTGACGGTCACCATCCTAGCTGTAGGGAGGCTGCGAAAATGTCCTAAGACCACAGCTTAAGAAGGATAAGAAAAAAGAAAAGCTCAGGGGGAAGGAAAAGAAAGGGCAAAAAAATTTTTTTCTCTTTTCTAATCTATAAAAATGGCTCTTAAGAGCTGGCATTTCCCTGACCCAGCCAAAAGCAAGGATTACCCTGTGGGTGGACAGAGCAGAAGGGAAGTAGAGGTCACAGGGAGAATTTTTTGGTTTTGTTTTTGTCTTTCTTTGTGTTTTTGCCCTGAATAGTTTTTTTCACGCAAGAGAAAATTGAAATTGCTGTCTTCAGTCTATCTGCTAGGCCCTCTCTTACAACTTCCCCCAAAGAAAGAGCATTTTCAACCGAAGGCAGCTTCCACCTTCTTCACAAAACTGAGAGTTAAACAAAGTATCCCCAGCTTTTAAAAACATCAGCAAGGTGTATTAAAGCACATGACTTGCAAATAAGAGTCGCATGTGAAGACGCGTGTCTTATCCAATAGGTTATTTCTTATCACAATGTGGAATGTTTCTAGGGCTTGGGGGTTAAATCCTGGGATTCTTCTGACCCTCATGTAACGTGATGTCTATGGTGACTGTCTTAGACTCTCTGAGCCTTGGTTTCTTCACTCATAAAACTGGTATAGCACCTGCTACATAGTGTTATTAGAAGAGTATATGCCACATACTTATTAAGTGACTAAAAAAGTACTGACAATACCAAGCATTAAAGAAGCTGTGCAGCTGTTGAAACTCTCCTGCGTTGCTGGTTGGAACGCAAAATGATACAGCCGCTCTGGAAAGTCGTTTGGTAGTTTCATATATGTACACGTACCGTACGACCCAACAACCCCACTCTCGGATATTTACCCACGTGAAATGAATACTTATGTTCGCATGAACACTGCATGCAAAGGTTTATAGCAGTTTTATTTATAAATACCAAAAACTGGAAGGAAACAAACAAAAAGAGTGGGAGAATGAATAAATAAGCTGTGGGATATCCATGCAAGGGAACACTGCTCAGCAATAGAAAGGAAGGGACTGTTGATACGTGCAACAGCTCGGATGGATCTCAAAGGCATTATGCTGGGTGCAAGAAACAAGTCTCAAAAGTTACATATTGTAGAATTCCATTTGTGTGACAACCTTGAGAGGACAAAATGGTATGACAGAGAATAGATCCATAGTTGCCGCGGATCTGCTCAGGGTTAAGGGTGGGGAGAGAGTGTGGCTACAAGAGAACAGCAAGGAGTTTATGGGATGGTGTTTCGTGACTCCCTACCTGTGTTAAAGTTTATAGAGCTCTACACCAGAAAAGTCAATTTGATTCTATGATTTTTTTAAAAAAACTTTAAACAAGATTACATGAAGTAATGTTTGTTTAATGTAGTGTCTGGCACACAGTAAATTTTAGCTAAGAGTTGTTTCAAAGACTGTGGTATAGAGTACATCTCCATGTACCTAATTTAATAGAGCCAACTGATAAGAGTTCAATACTATGTGCCTAGGCCAAAGATAAGAGGAAGGAAAATGTTATTAATCATATCAACAGTGCAGGTAATTCTACCTGACCACCTCCTCAATTAGCATATGCTTGGAGTGCAGAAGAGATGGAAAAAGTGAATCTGATCTTTCCTCCTTTGGTGCCAGTTCCCACATGCACTCTCATGATATGGGCATCTCTCTGCACTGAATGTGCTATTCGTGTTTAAAGATAAGGATGTTTACTAAAATATGGCCTCCACATCCAAGCCAACTACTTCATCTGGTAGTAATCCAAAGAAACAGGAGTGGGAAAAAACTGGCTATGTTGGCATCCAGTCTTCCTGAAAGACTGCCAAGGGTAATTTGGGCTGTATGCAACTTTTGCCATACACACTGATAATGATTTGAAATCAGCTCTGTCACTCAAAGATCAGAAAACCAATGGATGCTTTATCCAGGTTGCCATATACAACTGCTTGATTGGCTATTTGGAATAGCTCATAGCCCTCACTCAATGCTCCCAGAAAATGCACCAGCCCTTATAATAGCTCAGGGGCAGCTGGATAGCAGAGACACTCAGACCCAGCAACAAATGCAAGGTCCATTCCTGGAGCTTCCACATCTCCCATAGTTTCAGTTCAATGGAGGATGGATAGTCCAGTGTGCTACTCTTCTTCCAAATGAAGAGTCTTGACCTAAAAGAACTTCTTTTTGGCAATTGTATTTAGAAGCTGAAACATACTCTTTTCAGTGCTGAGAGTCCACAAATTCTTCTTTTAAAGTTAGACTGGATTTCTAGAAAAGCAAATGTCATTTTTAGTTAAATCTTATGTTTAAGAAAGATTATTCGGTTGGAGATACCAATTTTGCTTTTAAAAATAATTAAGACATAGCTAGGAAGGAATTAAGCTGGTTTTGGGGGGGCTCCCAAACGGACTGCGGCCCACATAGACTAGAAAAGTGTTGAGAGGCTGGGAAATTGTCTTCTAAATGTCTTCAGCTTAGATGTGTCAGCCTTTCACGTTGATGTCTTCGAAGCAGGAATGTCAATATGAAAATATAAATTTTAGAGTTTATTTTATAAATCTCATCTCTCCTGAGCCCTTGTTTTGTTAAGAGGAACACACTCTTAATGTAATCTTAATTTTTATTTTATTGAAAAATTCAAACTGAGTAATGCATAGGCTTACATAAGAATGTAATAACTGCTAATATTTTATTGTATAAAACCACATTGAACTATGGTGAAGGCATTTGACAAGTGTTACTTAATTCTCATATCAATTTTATGGGGAAAGCTACAGTTGCTGTACCCATTGTATAGTAGAGTACTCAGATACAGGGAGTTAAGGAACTTGCTAGTGATCAATCAGGTGGGTAAATTGCCTCATCAAGGCCCTTGGCAAGATCTGCCGGGCGCCTGAGTGCCTGCTTTCCCATCACTGTGCTAAGCTGCCTTCCTGGAAACACGTGGAAAAGGATCAGAATGACAACACGGCAATCCAAGACAGAACATGAGAACCAAAAGGGAGGTAGGACGTGATTGGCAACCCAAAATGATGAGTCAGGGAGAAGAGGTACAAAGACACTAACAGCCCTTTGTCTGATTCTCTCCAACACTTGAAATGATGCCCAGAGTAAATCCATCACTTATAATTTTACCTAAATACTTAATTTGTTAGTTCACTCAACAAGTAGGACTGATCCCCTATTATTATGTGCAAAGTTCTGAATTAGCTAGGCATACAGTTGCATCTAACGGGTCTCGGATTGTTTTTTGCTTTTTAGTTAACAAGTAATACTTGTACGTATTTATGGGCTATAGAGTGATATTTTGGTATGTATATACAATGTATAATGATCAAATCAGGGCAATTAGCATATCCATCACCTCAAGCTTTTTATCATTTGTGTTGTGGACACTCAAAATCCTCTCTCCTTAGCTTTTTGAAAATATACAATAAATTATTAAGGAGCTTTTGGTCTATTATGTGGTCCACAATTTACTTTAAAAAACTTCATCATAGGCTGGACATGGTGGCTCATGCCTGTAATCCTAGCACTCTGGGAGGCCCAGGTGGGAGGATTGCTTGAGACCAGGAGTGAGTTTGAGACCAGCTTGAGCAAAAGCGTGACCCTGTCTCTACTAAAAATAGAAAAATGAGCCAGATGTAGTGGCACATGCCTGTAGTCCCAGCTACTGGGGAGGCTGAGGCAGGAGGATTGCTTGAGCCCAGGAGTTCGAGGTTGCTGTGAGCTACGCAAGAGTAATACCCAGTCTCAAAAAAAACCCTTCATCATAGACAATGTATTATAGATCCATATATGTTAATCTACATTCTAACCAGAAATACACACTGCAGAGCGGTCAGCCAGCATTTAGTCATTGGTGTCACACCCCAAAAGTGCTGCTGCAAGGGTTTCAGCTCTCTTTAATCAAAAATAGGTTTTGTTTATTAGCATAATGGATGCTAGAAAGGCATTTTCATTAGTGAAGTTAGTCTGCTCAAGATGTACATTGGCTAAAAATAGTATAGAGACACACTCCAGCCTTGCATGACAGGGTATGAGTAACTTCCTACCTCAGTAGTATTTGTGTCTGGTTGAATGTGTATAGAAACTCAGGGAGGCTCTAGATAACGGTATCTTCTACCAGAAGAGAGTCGACCCTTTCCTCTGCGGCATATAGACTGGGGATGGGGGAGCAGCTTACCCACGCCTAGGTGTATATTGGGTGTGCTCCTGTTCCCAGAATGGGTCCCTCCTTCCAGGTGAGAGCCTGGCATGTCGGCCAGGACCTCAGCCCCACACAGATCCTTGATTTCTCAGCGGGAACAGAATACAGGAAACTCCACTGTGCTCTTCTGAGGCTTTGTTTTTAGTCTCCGACTCCATTCAGCTTCAGAATTCTGCACATTTCTGGAGGGGAAATCAGCTGTTTGTCTGAGGCCCTTCAACATCTCCAACTTTGTCAATCCAGCCTCACATGAACACCAAAGCTTCTGGTTTCCTATCCTCCAACAGTGGCCCTCCGTTGGCCTAGCAGGATGCTAAGTTCTGGCCACACCTGGAATTGGCAAATGCTGCCAGGGGAACGGCTGCTGCTGACAGGTCAGCCCACTGCTGCCCCGAGGCCTTGTGAACCAGGCTTCCTCCCCGGCAAATCAGTATCTCCGCAGAACCATAAACCAGAGGAAAATTCTGCTGTGCTTGTCAGCAATTTTTAAACTTAGTTTCTAAGTCTCCCGCCCTGCACGGTTTCAGAATTTAGCAAATGTCTTCAAGGAGAACCTAGCTGTGTGTTGAGGCCATTTGAATCACCAGTTTGGGTCACCCCAGGGCTATAGAACCTTCCAGAGTCTCTGCTGTTTTCTCAGCCTCTCGGCCACACCCACAACTGGCAAGTGTCCCATAGGAAAAAGCTGCTAAAGATCCTCCACTCACCCCTCTGGGATTTCCTCATCTGGAATTTTAATCTGCCTAGTCCTCACTGTTTTTGCAGCTTTCCGATGCCTTGAAACAGTTGTGTTTTTTTGAATCTGATCTAGCTTTTTTCAGTTGTGTTCAAGTGAGAGTGTTCAGCTGCCATAAACCGCTCCATTCTAAGGGGAAGTCCCTATCTGCACCTTTCGAAATGGCAGCCAGTGCTGGGCCAGGCCGCTGATGTAGATGCCTCTGTTGCTATGAAGCCAGCCATAGGGCTGACTGTGTCTTGCCCCCAGAAAATTATCAGTGAGACTTTCATGCAAAGTTTGATACTGAAAGGACAGAATTGAGATTCAAGAAGATTACCAAACAGGTTCTAGACTGGTGCCTGCTTTTGAATAAATTCTGTATGTGTGGAAGGTTTTGGTTTGAGAGTTACTTTCATTATGACCTGATAGAAAAATTGTGCGGGAAGAGATCTGAAACTGTGAATTACCTCTAAATTTTTGAAAGCTACCAGCTGTAAAAAGAACCTAGTAATTGTGAATGACCAAGTTGGCTTCAGTCCATCCTCAACATGGTCCTTATATGGACTAATTTATATCTCTTTGACCTGTACCACTTCTTAAGCAGTAAATGCTATAAATTAACAAACTCATGTGTAAAGCATTATTTCCTGTTTCTTTTTGCTCTAAAAATACTTAATAGCTTCCTTTTCACTGTAGACTTGAGGTCTACAAATACGCAAATCTTTTCTTTCCCACTTCTGGGTCCCCTTGATTGTTTTAAAAATATCAATTCTAGGTCTTTTCAGTCTTGGAGGCTTGGTATTTTTTTACTTGAGTGTTTATTTTTCCATTTATGTTTTTACCAAAATTTCTAGTTCTGGATCATTTTTAGTTTATCTTTTTGAGAGACTTTTCTTCTCCAACTCTATATCCCTTTATTTGTTTATTCCACAAAGATTCACTGAATAACAAAGATTCAACAAAGATTCACTTAATAAACATTGCTTTATTACATCTAGAGCTATATACTGTATGTAGCTATATCTTTGTTTTATAGGTGGGAAGACAATGATATTTGATTCTAGATGACTGAAGGTCATTGAAATTTGATTGTACAACTGCCCTTTTCACCAAAACAGAGAGTCTAAAGCACTCCATTGCTTTATCACCAATCCTTAGCATAATTTTTTTTGCACATTATAGGCAATTAATAAATATGTTACATTAATGTATTCATCGATGAAAACTATATTAAATTCATCCAGGGAGAAAGCAAAAGAATACACACAATTTTTAGTATCTCCCATGTTCTCCTGAATCTTGTCTCAAATAAAAACCCATGCTGTAGAATCAGAAATCTATTTGGTGCTTTAGGCCAAAAAAAAACACAAGAGGTTTACAGAAAAAAAAATTATTTTCTAATCAACCTTTGCTTTTGAAGGAACAGAAAAGTGAGGACGAAAGTCTTATCAGAAGAGAGAGGCTCACCAACCACTCTTGAAAGGGTATAAAAAAACCGGGTAACAGGTGAAGGTTTACATTCAAACCGAGAATGATAAGGGTGTGAAAAGGCAAGAGCATAGAAGTGTTGAAAAGTACATTTGGATTAAACAAGACGGGAAGCTGAGTTGACTTTCTAGGTAGAAACTATAAGGAAAGGTGAATTGAGGAGCCCTAGAGCAGGACAGAAGGCAGCGCACTGTACTAACTTCTCGTGCAGACTCTGAGGCATCACCTACACCTCGCAGTCTGTACATTATGGGCACTTGAAACTCTGTGCTGGAAGGGTGAGTTCAGAGAGAGAAAATGTGTGTGCGCCTTGATATTCATGAAGATCTTTCGGAGGCCAGCCATGTGCTGAAGCAACCATTTATTTTGCTTGGGTCTTTTTTCTCTTCTTCTATCCCTCCTTTAAACAGGAAGAAAGAGATGATTTCTGAAAACCATTTCGCTCCTCAAAGCACTTGCTTCCTACCTCATCTTCACTCACCTTCCCTGGGGAGAACTCTTGCCCACGTGGATACGATGATGACACTTGTCAGGAGCACGTTTCACATAAGGGTGGCATGCACGGCACACCGGGTGCAGTGACCGGGGAGGATACATGGCGTTAGTAAATTAAAGGGTGATTCCAAATTCATTTATGGATAGGTTCAGAGGATTAAGTCCAATGCCAAGTCGAGAGTAAACATTTGGTAAATACAGCCAAATGAATGAATCATGAATCAATGAATGAACAAAAAACACATCGAACCACCTGTACGTAGAGAAAACACTACAGAAAGAGTCATCCACCTTTGTGCTAGGTCATAGACTTACTGCACCATGCACAGTTCATTGCATCAACCAATGAACAGTAAAATGAATCCAAACTTGCATATCTAAAACAGTGCTTGTCGATAAAGGTGTCTCAAAGAAAGGGGAAAGGAGACAGAACCTTTAAGTCTTATGTACAGAGACCCTGATTAAAGAACAAGGAAACAAAACAAAACAAAAACACCAATTGGAACATAACAGTGAAAAACGAACAGATGTCAGGCCTAAGTCTGGATTCCTGCTTGCTCTCTACTGTTGGCTTCAGGGACATTACTTCACTGCTTTGAGCCCGTCTCCTCCTCTGTGAAATGAGATCACTGTGCTTATTTGGTGGAACTATTAAACATATTAAGTTAGTATACATCAAGTAAGTTCATGAAGGTAAAGACCTTGTAGATCCCTTTCATTTGATAAGAATTTTCTATGTGGCATCTTCTTTCCTCTTGGAGTATGTTCACTAATGTTCCCTAGCTGCTGACTACACAGCAATGTGTTCGTGCTATTTTCCAAGAGAAAGTGGAATTTATTAGGTTGATCAACAAAACATGCAGTAAGAATATAATAAGTACAGTGATACCAAGGAAAAGTTTCTTCTTGTCTGGTCACTGTTCTTATTGTCTTTGGACATTCCCTCTCCATCTCCAAGTCCTCTTTACATTAACCGTAGATCACATACAACAGGCCTCTGGAACATGGATAGAGAGAGGGACACAACAAAAGTTTGACCTTTTTTTGAGCTAGGCCACTTCTTTCCCCTAGCTGTTGTGCCACCAGCCTGGAGATTTCCCTTGGACTCACTGTGTATTGGTCCCTATATGTATGCTTTTATTGTTCAGTTCCAGGACACTGAAATTCCATGCTCACGGGTGGGTTCAGACAGCCTTATCTATCACCACTTATTCTCTAGGGGCAGAGAGCCTTGGAGGGCCTTCAAATAAGGCTAAGAGAGGACAAGGCCACAGAGAACAATCATGGTTCACTTCTGGCTACAGCAGTAGTTCCCAAGCCTCAGTAATATTATGGCCGTGATTTTTGTCACATCTGCTCACCAACTCATCCTCATATGTTTTTATTGTAGTTGCTTAATATTTACTTAATATTCTGGTAAAGCACCTCCCCTTTTTACCTGAGGTTATTTAAAAGGAAACTTTATATTATGACTTTGTTTTAAAAAATCACCATAAAAAGAAATTTTTAAAAAACCCAAATTCTAGCTAGAGAGTTGTCTGCCTAAGGTTCTGAGCTTGTGACCTACTTCTTAGTTAAAGATGGAGATGATGAAGTGTAAAAGGTGTGTGAAAGATTTAATAACTCCAGACTGAGTCTTTCTGTTTGCTGAAATCAGCACCAAGAAAGAATTGAAATTCACCTTTGTGGATGAAGGAGATTTAATGTTTTATCTGAGGACTGCGGTATCAGTAGCTAGGAAGTGTATGCTGCAGGTGGGACACTAAAGGCAACCCCATCTCTCTGGTTATGGGGACCTGTAAATTCAGTGGGTCCCGTGGAGAGTACACTAGTGTCATGACCAGCGTACAGAGAGGACATACCTTTTTGGCGACTACACTGGCACGTAGACATTCACAAATATTGGTTCCCTAGAAACCCCTCCCACCATCTCTCCCATCCTTATAGTCCCACCTCCAGTCTCACCTTGGTATAAACACCAACCGGTTCTTACTGAAGGCTCCCTGTGTGCCAAGCCGTTCTATGTATCATTTCATTCAGTTTTCATAACACTTTAATAATTTTATAATTGAGTAAATTTATAATAGAAGCAACTTTCCCCAGATGACCCAAGGCAGAGATATCTTATGGTTTGGGGTTCCAACACCAAGATATATTTAGAGATAAGGATGTTATTTAGCTAGTTAAGAGAAATGGACGGAACAAACCATATTTACTTCAGTTATCTGAATTTTGGCTCACCATTATTAAAGTTATACTCAGAAATTATACTCTTCTTTTTTCTAAGAACTGTTTTGGTTTTGGCTTGGGTTATCTGGCCTACTGCCTTGGTTCTCTCATCAGTGGCTACCACAGTACTGTTCACAGGGGCATTTCAGAACCGTAGATGGTGGGAGGAAGAAAGGGAGGAAGGAAGGGAAGGTGGAGGGAGGGAGGGAAGAGGATGCCTCTTCATAAGCAAAGCCACTGGATACACACACCTGAGAACTGAAGCCTCACCATGTTCTGGCATTTTCCACCGCTTTAGACTGTGTACTGTGTTTCTGTTACTTCTCTCCAACCCTGAAATGGAGCTTGCAGCACAGGGTCCCCCCTCCTAACTGTGACAATCTAATGAAGGCAGGTTCCCAGAAGTAACATTCCCATAAACACATTGCTTCAGATGCGGTTTTGCTCGTTACCGGAGACCTAACCCGATGCTCTGCCTTCCTAGGAAGCTGCAGCTTTGCAGGACTCTTCGGAACTCTGGTCACAGCGAGCCATGGCTTTAGGGATAACACTAAATACACTCTTGATCCTGTCTAAATTCCACACGCCTTGTCTTTGCAAATGTGGAAATCCAGAAACGCCATTCCCAGCTTCCATGGTCTATTAATAATATTCTTTCAGCTCCAAAACTGTTCAGTCACTCTGGGTGGACTTAAGATACTTTGCTCCATTATTCAAATTCAAACATTGCCTCCCTGAACAGAACAAGAAACTTTTCCAAAAAAAAAAAAAAATTAATTTCAAATTTCTGATTTGGCAATTTTGGGGGTAATACCTAGGTGAATGAATGTCTCAATTGTCTACTTCATTTTATATATTTATGTGAACCTCCACAATGTAGTTTTATATATTATATAGTCTATATATAATATGTAAATAAAATATAAAATATATATTCTCTCTCTACACACACACACACACACACACACACACACACAGATTGAGAGAGAGACTGGGGATCATTCTATGTCTGAATTTTTAAAATCTCGTACCTGCTGAAATTCTGTAATATTTGCAAACAAAAGAGTTTGGCCCCCAGTACTTTTTCATATAGTTTAAAAATCTCATGTGTAGCTTGATAAATATTGGGTCTATGTGGTTCTCATATGTTTATGGGCATATTATCACAATAAGACCTGTACTTCCTATAAAATCTTTTGAAATAGCCCTTTGAACCATGATTTAGCTTATGGGACTCATGACAGTTTTTAGTTTTGTTTCTCTTTATCTGCAAACTGAACCAACAAAAGTCATGGGCTTGCCGAATTTAGGTTTTTCTCAAATCCTGTTGTCAATGTCAAGTAACCTCTACCAGTTTGCCAAGATGCTTAGTTCTGCCGCCTGCAGGTTAACTGTACGTGCCTCAGAGCCGTCAAGATCCTGGGCAATCTACGCTTGCAAGAAACAGCCCCAGACTTCCCGACGAAGAAGGCTTGAAACTGAAGAGTGAAAAGCATATCCCTTAGGGACTTGGGGACATTGATCCCAACTCAGAATGGAGATAAATTTAAAGCCTATTTTATTGTATAAATCTGCGTGAATTTTGCACATGTGACTGGAGTCGAATACATGACTACGCACCTGGACCCTTGACTCCCTGTGCCTCGCATCTCCGGGGTCACCCTCACCGGAGGACAGCGGTGGTCTCCCCATATTGCGCCCCCACCCTACATTCCAGTGTCCGCACAGCAGCCAAAGTAACCTTTGGAAATACAGATCTAATCATGTCACTTCCCTAGCTTTGGAAAGAAAAAAACGGTGATTTCTCAAAACTCTTAAAAGTTTTGAGCAGGGCCTCAGCCCTCTGCTTTCTGCGCTCCACCTGCCTCAAAGCGCTGCTCCTGCGCGCTTCCCTGCGCTTCCTCACCTGCGTGGGAAGCGGTGGGGCGTGGCTAAGAGCACAGGGTCTGGGAATGACAGACAGGGCTGTATTGAGGATTCACTGAGTGACTACATGGAAAGTGCTTAGAGCAAAGCCTGACCTCGTCCACACTCGGTCGGTCTGTAAGGGCTGCCAGTGGAGACTTCTCAACCTCCTGCAGACTTTCCCTGGGAGGCCTCTCCAACTCCCCCGGGGCCAAATCGGGACCACCTACTAAGTGCGCTCACAACTTCCTGCACGTTTTTATGTTATCTGTGTGAGCATTTGATCGATTTCTGTCTCCTCTGCTGCACTGCAGACTCAGTGACATCAGGAACCGTGGCTACCTTGTCCACCATTTGTTGTGTCCTAAGCGTGGCTCCTCCGTGCCTGTGGTCCACCGGGCGGTCAGCATATCCCAACTCAAGGGATGTGGGAGGGACGAAAGGGCAGGTGCACAGATGGACGCATTTATCTGGTAAAGTGTTACGCTGGTTAAGATAAAGCTCCAAGAAGAATATTAGAGATCTAAGTACACCATGGATGCCGTAGAAACAGACAAACGTAGGGTGGTAACATATTACCCGCTATTTAAAAGAAGAGTTACCTGAGATTTCCTGAACAGGTACTTACTTCTGACAGGAGGGAGCACTCAGGCTGGACCTTCCAGGGTAAGCAGGAGAAGGGTTGTAAGTCGAGACCTCGTGGCACAGTGCCAGAGAGCACAGACGATGACACCTGTCACACCTCCTTCGAATTCCAGCTCCCTGCTGCCCGGCCGTCCGCGGAGAGCCTGCCACTTCACACCCCCAGCTCCATTTTTCCTTCTGTAAGATTAGGTAACGGAAATGCCCCCTCGCGGGGATATGAGGAGGCTTCAGTGAATTTTGGACGTCAAGTGATCCACCCAGTGCCTGGAGCATAGTAATAAGAAACCGTCACAATGGGCCCAATCTCAAAATATTCAAGGGAGCATGGGGAATGCCAGTGAGTCACAGCCATGCAGATAATCTGCTTCTGCTCCTGCGAAATGGGACACAAATCAGCCATATCTTACAGGCACATGTTGCTCCGCGTACCTTGTGCAAAACTTCCTAGTCTCCCTCCTTCCACCCCCTTTTATGAATCCCAGGTCCTTAGGGTCTCGGCTGGTATGTTCACTGTTGACAAAACTAACTTCCCAATTACTTGAATTGCTTGAATTACTGCCACTTGAATTTTTTTTTTCAAATATGTATAATTCCATAGAGACCACTAATTTTCTCGTAATAAAATAAAGTCCTAAAATAATCTAGTTGTACTCTTTCCCTGTAGGCCCTGCCCCAAAAGAATGGGGAATATGTACTTTTGAAATCACCTCATGTCCCCTCGATTTCCTCATTCACCAGCAGAAAATTTAATAATGGACCCAGCACAATTCACAGGGCGGGGAGAAAAATCTCCCATACCAATCCTTGGGGGAAGAGACAGGAGGCTGATTGCAGAGTGTAAATTTAATAGCTGCCTGAGGCTCTGAAGAAAAGGAGGTCTGAGTTGTTTTCACAGTTGCATGCTTAGGAAATTCCTGATTGTGTTATCCCCGCTGAAAAAGGACAGCAAGCCAGGCTTTCATTCTTGTGTTCAGCATATGGGGGACTGCAAAGACCACGCAGATGACAGATGACAGAATAATCTTGCCTTCTTCGTGAACGCGAAAAGTGAATTTCTGCCTGGTGGCAATTCAGATTGGGCAATTGTGGCTGGCAGACACAATTAGGTGTAAGCTTGGCGGCCTTGGGTAGTGAGGGACCCACCACAGACTGCCATCAGACAGACAGCCCTTGAATTCCACTAGAAATCATCCTAAATCCTATGGGAGTAGCCATACTTCCCTCCACAAAGTTTAGATAATTTCAGATCGTCAGTGATTCTGCACAGGAAAAACTAACACTCTTCATGAAACCGCTGTTCTCCGGCTAAGAACACCTTTGCAGGCTCTTTGCACTTTCTCTTTCCTTTATTCACTGGTACTGACTATGGACTTTCCTTCATGAGCAATTTTCGACAAAGGAAGAGCATTGTTGTTTGTTGTTTCCCAAGAGTCTTTGCACGTGTGAGGAGGGAGGGACTCCAAGGCCAGCCGAGATGTGGCTGTGGACGGTGGGCGGGGGACCAGGCTCACTCCCCAGCTAGGCAAACAGTGTGAATGCGCACCTGGGGAAGGAAAGGAAATGAGCTTTACCGACACCTGCTCTTTGCCTGACGCGATGAGAATTCGTTTCACATGACACGGTTTCCCTCCGGAGCCCATACTCATAAACACTGTGCATTACGGTAACTCTGGGAGGTGGGTTTGACTTTAGGCCCATTTAAAAGACAAGAAAACTGAGGCTTGGGAAGGTTAATAAGGAACCTGTCTTAGCAGTGAGCATGATGTCTATGGAGATGTTCTGTAAACAACAAGAAAGAGTGGTTATGTTTTGCTGTATGGCAGCAGGTGTGGACCAGGGATATGTATCAGAACTACTCAGAACTTCTGAAAATGAAGGGGCCCGAGTATGGCTCCTGATCTATGGAACCAGAACCCACAGTCGTGTGCATCAGGAATCTGCATATAGAAAGAGACTGTGATGACAAGACAAGTTTGGGGGACTCTTGCCTTAAATGCTACTCAGTCATTTCAGTCCACAGATAGTCCCACTAATTATGTGGCGTAACTCAGTCATCCCATTTAATTTTGCAATGACCCTTAAAGGAGCTACTCTCAGGATTCCTATTTTAATGAGGAGGAGACAGAGGTGCAGAGAGACCTAGGAACTGGCCCAGTGCTGCCCAGTTAGGAGGTGGTGGAGCGGGACTCAAACCCAGCTTTCTGATGCCTGAATGTTCCCCCCCATAGTGTTGTCTTCCCAACATTCAGGACATTTCAAGAGGGTACAAAGGCCTTTGATGCCGAGAAGTTTTACCATTTTCCAAAAATCTATTAAAAATGGGGGGCCATCTGTGAATGTAATTAGTACCTGGTATTTCCACAACAATTTTTAGTTTCAAAGGCTCATACATTTGTTATGCTATTTAATTCTCACGACAACAGCCTATGGAGCCAATGTTATTTTCCTTGTTTTACAAACAGTCAGCTAAAGAAAGCACTGAGAGGAAGCAGGGGACCTGCCTCGGATCCTGCCGCCGGTAAGCGACAGGCCCCAGGTTCAAACCCAGGTTCACTGCCTGCATAGCCCTCCCTGCAGTACCAATGGGCCTTTCCAGCAGTTCTCAGACCTCAGAGAAACAGCTTCTTCATTTTCTCTGCTTTCCTGTCTTGCCACCTAGGCTTTGTGTTTCTTTGCGGAAACACAAACACAAACACGTCTTCATCCTTTGATGAAGGACGTGCGTGCAGGTAGGCAAGAGCTTGATGCTGTAAGCCTGCGATTCTGGACGATCTGATGCAATCATCCTTCTCACTGTGTCCTCAAGGAATAAATCGCAGGAGAGAGAGCTGCTGGGCTTTTTTGTTTTGTTTTAAATAATAATAGATGTTCAAGTTGCTATCAGTGTTTGAGGTTTCTAATCAGCCAAAACCGTCTCCCCTATAATATACGCTGACCTTCTAGACCGATAAAACTGCATAATTATTGACTTCTGCAAAAGTTAGTGTTCGCATATTATGTTGGGGACATAGTTCTGACACATCGGGAACAGCAAGTATGACAAATCATTACGGGGCAGGCTGGCTGTCAGAATGGTGCTTTTCAATTGTACCAGGTAAATGGCAAACAGATGAGTTTATATCAAGGCTACAAGTACATTTAGGTTTTCTCTACACGTTCAGCAGCCAGATCAAACCAGAACAGCAATTTTGTTTCCATCAGTGAGAGGAGATAGTCTCTTAGGGGTCATAACTGGTTTATTTGCCATGTCTGTGACAGCAACCATGCCAACAAAAGCCAACGTACGTCAGCCATTTAAACGAGAGTGTATAGTCTCGGTTTTATTTGGTGAGACCTGTCGTCACATTAAAAAGTTAAAAATCAATCAACTGTTTCTTTTTATATGTCATGGCAAACCAAATAGGCCCCCCTTCATTTTGTCAGAGTTATTTAGTCTATAAATTGATCACTACCTAACATTGTGTCTGATTCTAGTTCATCATTTAAAAATATTTATTGAACACCTATATATAAAATATTGTGTTAGCACTGGAGTTACAGTTAAGAATAATATAAGTGATACCCCTGTCTTCACAGGGCTTATGAGAGGGAGGGAGGGAGGGAGAGAGAGAGAGAGAGAGAGAGAGAGAGAGAGAGAGAGAGAGAGAGAAGTAAATTAGCAAAGTATTTCCTCGAATGTTCGTGGAAGATCTCTCTGAAGAGGAACTGGCTGATCCTGCGCTGAAGGGTAAGAAGATGCTGGTTACGTGAGGGTCAGGGAAGAACACGCCAAAGCCCCAGAGCAGGAGGTGCCTGTCTGAGGCGCGGCCAGGAGGCTGAAATAGCCGTACGGTGCTCAGCACGGGTGTGTGGATGGTACAGAGTAGGAGTGAGAGAGAATGGGATGCTGACTTTGGAAAGGTAGACAGGAGCCAAATCATGCCAGGCCTTGCATGTGTCAATAAAAAGTTCGGGTGACAATGACGACATCCATCCTGGAACATCCCTCCACTCTGCCGAGCTCATTCGGCCACATGTGCTTTTATCTACTTCCTCTCGACTTCCCGCAACTCCGCGGAGGACTCTGTGCTGGGTCCTCCCTGCTTCCCCGGGTCTTCTCCTTAGAGATGGTCAATGTTCTGTGGGGCGAAGCGCCGGCAGTTCTGGGGCTTCAGGGCTTCAGGAGCCCCAGAATGTTGGAAGAAAACCTGACTCTATTAGTTTTTTCTCTCAGAGGGAAAATGTCCACAGAAGTATTTTCCTGCTATCCAAGTTGACAGAGACAAGACCCCTCCTTCTAAGTAATGTGACTGCCATGCACAGAGATGACACAGCTATAAATATGTGTCGTTCAACTAGATGATACAGTGACGGTGGCTTTTCAAACATGAGAACATTTGCAAACACTTTATGTTGGATTTGGCAATATTGAATTTTACAGAATCTATGAGTTGACTAAATTGGTCAAAATCCAAAGAACTCTGAGACAGAGGTAAACATCCTCTCTGATGCCCCCAGCTGTTTTCCTGCCAACTCCTATTCATCCTTCGGATCTCCGCTCAATCAGCAGTCACTTCCCAGAGAAATCCTACCTTGCAACCAGGGACTAGGTTAGTTTCACTACATAGTCTCTTCTCTCTGACGCTATAGTTTGCTTTGGAAACATTTATCACAACAGTGATTATAACCATGTATTAGTACCTTTGCTATTGTCATTCTCATTAGAGAGAGAAAGCAAGGACTATGTCTTCATTCAGGCTGCATTCAACAAACGTGTATAAAGTGCTCGCAGTGTGCAGGCTCAGCGAGGGGGTACACGGGTCCGTGTTCCCACGGAGCTCATGTTCCAGTTGGGAGGCTCAACTGCCCCTTGGACTGTGTTCCTTCATCACTGTTTTTTTTTCTTCCTTCCTTTCTCCTTTCCTTTCCTCCCTTCTTCTACAGATATTTCAGGAATGCCTACTCTTGCCCAGGCACTGCGATAGCTGCTGGGGATGCAGTGATGAGCAAAACAATTCAATAGTCTCAGCTTAATTTGTATAATAACGTTGCTGGAGGAATGGGGAGAAGGAGGTAGATATTGTCCACTTGCGTTAGCTAATTTATAATCAAGGCTCAAAACTGAATTTACATGGAACTATTTCTCATCCTCACACATAGAGTTCAGATCTGCTCCTACTCCTTGAAGACGATAAAGGCTGTTACCAGTGCCAAGATGTGCTCTAGACAAAGGTAGGCAGGCCGGCAGTAACTTGAGAGATTTCCTTAACCTCATGTACACTAAGAGCCACAGAGGAGACACATGAGGTGATGCCTCCCATCTTTCTCCACTTTTTACCAAGACTGCAGAGGAAAACAAACAAACCTTCTCTCAGTTCAGCATCATACATATTCTCCCGATTCCCACACCGCTCTCCCTCCCCAACAAAACACACAACGTCCCAGACTCTGTTGAGAGGACAAGGGAGTAAATACCATTAAAAAAAAGACGGGATATATTAGCCAAACCTTGGAAAATCTCTTATTTTATCCTGGGAGGTTTCATGGAATCTGAGCATCTCGTAAAATCAGTAAATCTTGTGATCCTCAACACTACTCACAAGCACTAATGGACTTGAGTTTGATAGATGCCTTGGGCCAAGCCTCCCCAGCCAGGTCCTGATAGATAGATTATAATACCCAGCATTATCTAGATCTTACAGATACATTCATGTATCATTTCCCCAAGATGCCTATCATGTGCTTACCACATCATATGATCTGTCTTATGTCTTTACCATCTTTGTTATTATTTACTAAATACTTTTCTTAAAGTTAACTCACTTCTTTATACTTTAATTTGTAAAGCAAAATTATATTACCTATTAAATTGGAAAATCAATTACCATAAGTAAAAGGTAACCCTAAAAACAAATAGAATGAAACAAGGTAATATTATTAAGATTTTTTCTATACACTTCTGCTTCCAGCAAAGGTGGAGTAACAGGGACTGTGCCTGCCCTCCTACCTCAAACAACCAAAAAACTGATGCTGAACATCAGACACAAAGGACAGTGATCTCTGAGAGAGGGAAACAAATGCAGTGAGCCCTGCAACTGCTTCAGCCTACTGTCCAGCATTCCCAAGCAGTGATACAGGAAGGGAAAGGCAGGTAAAGCTTATAGGACTCCCTGAATCAAGGACACGTTGCAGAGTCCAGGGAGAATAAAGTGGCTATAACTCAGAGGACAGAGAGCCAGAGAGGAGAGAGCTCACAGAAAGAGCACCCCAGAGACATACAGACGTTCCCCCTTGGGTGTTCAACAGAGTACTGACCAGCATGTGTGTGTGAGGAAACTGCCTGAGAATGGGGAAGGAACCACACAAAAGGATTCGAGGGAATAGGATTTGCAGCTCACACAGGACGAGGTGCCTGCTCCCACCAGCCGAACTAGAAAACCTCATGATCTGTGGGTTATTGGGTAGACTATAACTCCAAAGATTCTTGCCTTAGATGTGGTGAATAATTACTCCAACCCAGATTGATCACTGCTCTGGTACCACCTAACAAATCTCAGAAGCAAAACCCAAAAGTATTAAACTGTTTCCACCTAACTTATTTGTGACTCAGAACAAAATTCAGCAATATTTTTAGGAATACAAAAATAGTCAGCACCCAACATGGTAACATTCACAATGTCTTGTAATCAATAAAAATTACTAGACATGCAAAAAAAAGCAGGAAATCACTATCTATAATGAGGTAAAAAAATAATTGATTAAAACCAACCCCCAATTTATATAGGTGTTAGAATTAGCAGACAGGGACATTAAAAGTTATTATAGCTATATTCCATGTTTACAAAATGTTATGTAGAGGCAAAGAAGATATAAAAAAGACCAAAACCAAACTTCTAGAAATGAAAAACACAATGTTTAAAGTAAAGAATATAGTAATGGGATTGATTACAGATTAGACATTGCATAAATAAAGATTCACAAACTTAAAGACATAGCAATAGAAATAATACAAAATAAAACAGAGTGCAGAGAAATTATTTTTAAATGAAAAGAGAATCTATTAGCTATGGGACAACTTGAAGCAGCCCAATATAATATGTATTTGGAGTCCATAAAGGAGATGAGATTGAGGAGAGGACATAAAAAATTATTTGAAAAAATAATGACCAAAATTTTTGGTCATAAAATCACAGAGCTAAGAGACTCAATGAAAACTACAGTAAAGCACATCATAATCACATTGCTGAAAACCAGTGATAAAAAGAAAATCTTAAAAGCAGACAAAGGGGGAAAAAGACAGGATACATAGAGAGGAACAAAGATGAGGATGTCAGCAGATTTCTCATTGGAAACCATGCAAGCAAGAAGACAGCGGAGCTTCATCTTTAAAGTATTGAAAGTACTGTAACCTAGAAACCTATATGAAGAAAAAATAACTTTCAAAAATGATGGTGAAATAAAGACTTTTTCAGAAATACAAAAGCTGAAATAATTCATCACCAGCAGACCTGCACAACAAGAAATATTATTAGCAGTCCTTTAGGAAGAAGAAAAATATTAAGTGGATATACTCAAAGGAATTAAGAGCATTGGAATTGGTGAATACATTAAAAAATAGATTTTTTTCTTACTCTTTAACTTTCTTTAAAAGATAACTAAACAAAAATAATAACAGCATAGTATTAGGCTTACAATACATGTACTAATAAAAATGTAAGGCAATTGTTTAATGGGAGGGAAGAAATGGAAGTATACTCTTATAAATCTCTTATATTATTTGTGAAGTAAAGTAATGTCACTTGAAAGTAGAGTGTGATAAATTAAAGATGTATATTATAAATCATAAAGCAAACACTAACAAGCCAAGAATATAGCAAAAAATCCAACACAGGAGATTTAAATGGAATGATAAAAATACTTAATCCAAAAGAAGGTGGAAAAAGAGGAAAATGGAAAAAAAGAACAGATGAGACAAATCAGAAATGAACAGCAAGATGACAGAATTAGACTTAGCTTTATCAATAATTACATTAAATGGAAATGGTGTAACTACACACTGCCTATTAAAAAAGAAACAAAATAGGTTAAACGTAAAAGGAAGTAAAAATATACATCATGTTAACTCTAGTAAAAAGAAATCTGATAGCTGTGTTAATATCAAAGTATATTTCAGACTGGAAAAATATTGCCAGGAATAAAAGAAGTAACATTATCCAAAATTTAAAGGGGTCAATTCACCAAAAGGATATAATGATTCTAGAAGCTGATATACCTACTAACAAAGGTTCAAATGAAACAAGAAGAAATAAACACATCCACAATTATAGTCACAGATTTCAAAACCCCTCCCTTAATAATTGATAACACGAGTAGACAGAAAATCAGTAAGGATACAGATTTGAACAATACTGTCAACCAACTTTACCTAATTTACATTTATTGAATGCTTTATCCAATAACAACAGAATACACATTCTTATCAAGTATACATTAGACATTTATCAAGATAGATCATGTTCTAAATATACAAGTATCAACAAATTTAAAAGGATTCAAGTCATACAAAGCAATTCTCTGACCACAATGGAATTAAAATAGAAATCAATAACAGAGACAGCTCTGAAAAATCCCCCAAATATTTGAAACTAAATAACACATTTCTAAATAACCTGTAGGTCAAGGAAGAAATCAAAATGGAAGTTAAAAAGTATCCTAAGCTGAATGAAATTGAAAATACAACATATCAAAATGTGCGGGATAGCACTTAAGCGGTACATGAAGGAAATTTTTAGCACTTATTTTCTGTATTAGAAAAGAATTAAAGCTGGATGTCAGTAATCTTCACTCTACCTTAAGATACTAGAAAAAGAAGAGCAAATTAAACCTAAAATAAGCAGAGAAAAAAAGGGAAAATAAAGATAACAGCAGAAATTAGTGAAACAGAAAACAAAAAAAAGTAGAGAAAAATCTGTGGAACCCAAAGATGGTCTTTGAGATCAATATAGTAATTATTAAATTTCCAGCCAGAATTATCAGAAAAAAAGAGAAAAGACACAAACTACCGATATCAGGAATGAGATAGGTAATCACGTAGTCAATAGATACTAAACGGATAATGAGGGAACATTTAAATAACTTTATGTCAATACATTGGAAAATTTAGATGAAACAGACAAATTCCTTGAAAGATACAAATTATCAAAGTTCATTCAAGAAGTACATAACCTGAATAGTTTTTGTGTCTATTAAAGAAATTACACTTGTAATTGTAACCTCACAAACAAATCCCCAGGTTCAAATGGCTTCACCGGTGAAGTCTATCAAATATTTAAAGAAGAAATAATACCAATGCTACAAAGCCTCTTTCAGAAATTGAACAGTAAATACTTAAAAACTCATTTTCTGAAAGCAACATTGTAGTGATACCAAAACCAAAAACATTACAATAAAAGAAACCTAGAGACCAATAATCCTCAAGAACACAGATGCAAAAATTTTAAACAAAATTTTAGCAAATCAAATTCATGTAAATATATAAAAAGAATAATACATCATGCCCACATAGGATTTATCCCAGGATTAAAAGTTACATTTAGCATTTTAAAATCAGTGTAATTAAAAAAATAAATACAATCAGTGTAATTCACCATACTAACAAACTAAAAATGAAAAGAAATTATGAATTTCTCAATAGACATAAAGAGAGCATTTGGTAAGACCACATCCCTTCTTGACTAAAAAAATAATAATCTCAGCAAACTAGGAATATAAGAGAACTTTCTCAATCTGGTGAAATGTGTCTGAAACTTAAAGATAACATCATACTCAATGGTAAAAGCCTAATGCTTTCCACTTAGATCAGGGACCAAAAACAAACAAACAAAAAAAGGATGCTCTTAGTTTCTTACTATCTCTACTCAACTTAGTACTGGTCGTGCTGGCCAGTAAAATAGGTGAGAAAGGAAACACAAGGCATCCGAAATAAAAAGGAAGAAATAAAACTGTCTTTATTTGCAGAAAATATGATCACTATGTAGAAAATCTTGTGGAATCTACAAAAAAGCTTCTAGAACTAATAATTGAGTCTAGAAGGTTACAGGGTACAAGATCAACACCTAACATCATTTGTATTCATCGATACCAGTAACAAATAATCAGAATTGAAATGTAAAAGCAACACCACTTACATCAAAAGTGTTAAATATTTAGGATAAATATGGCTAAATACATGAAAGATGTGTACATTGAAAACTATAAAACATTGTTGAAAGGAATTAAAGATGAACAAATTGAAAGAGATATGGTACTCATGGGTCAGAAGATTTAATATTGTTTAGAAGTCAATTCTCCTTCAAATGATTTATGAATTGAATTGAATTCAAATAAAAAAAAAATCCAACATGTCTTTTTATTGACACTCACAGGCTGATTCTAAAATCTATGGTGAGGAGAAAAGGATCTCTAGAATAGCCAAAACAACTTTGAAAAAAGTATAAAGTTGGAGTGGAGACTAACATTATGTGATGTCAGAATATAAAGTTTTGGTAGTCATGACAGTGTGGTAATGGCATAAAAATAGACACATAGATCATTGGAATAGAGTCCAGAAATAGACCCACACATATATGGACAATGGATTTTAGACAAAGGTATAAAGGACTTCAGTCCATACATCACACCATAAACAAAAATTAACTCAAAATAGACCATAGACCTAAATTCAAAACCTAACACCATAAAACTTCTAGAAGAGAACATAGGTGAACATCTTTGTGAGCTTGAGTTAGGCAGGGTTTCTTAGATAAGACACAATCGCAATACATAAAAGAAACACAATTGAAACACTGGACTTTTGTCAAAATTTAAACATTTTTCTCTCAGAAAACATTGTTAAGAGAATGAAAAGACAAACCACAGACTGGAAGAAAATATTAGAAAATGTATATCTGATAAAGTACTTATGTCCAGTATAAATAAAGAACTCTCAAAACTCAGTGAGACAAACAACCCGATTTTAAAAATTGGTAAAATATTTGAACAGGCACCTCAGCAAAGAAGATAAGCAGATGGCAAGTTGAGCATCCAAAGATGCTCAACATCATCAGTCATTGGTGAAAGGCAGTTTAAAACTAAAATGAGGAGGGACTGTAAACCTTTTAGAATGGCTAAAATTAAAAAGCCTGACTGTAAGAACTTCTGAGGAGGACGTAAAAGAACTGGCACCTTCATACTCTCCCGGTGCAGATGCAAAATGGTACAACCACTTCGAAAAACAGTTTGGCAGTTTCTTAAAATGTCAGACGTGTGCCTGCCACATGATTCAGCCATTCCACTCTTGGGTGTTTACCCAAGAGAAATGAAAGCATGCGTCCTTGCAAAGACTTGAGCGTGAGTGTTCACAGCAGTAGCTTTATTTGCAATGGCCAAAAACTGGGAACAGCCTAAATGTTCATTAACAGGTAAATGGATAAATTGTGTATCCATACAATGGAAGACTGCTTGGATATACACAACGATGTGGATAACGTCAAAATAAATATGTTAAGTGAAAATTGCCAGACCCCCCCCATCCCCCAGAAAAGAGCGCACACTGCACCATTATTCCACTTATATAAACCTCCCAAAAATGCGAACTAATCGGTAGTGACAGAAAGAAGGTCAGTGACTGCCTGGGGATGGGATGGACACAGAAGGGTGGAAAGGAGGGATCACAATGGTCACAGAAAACCATTTTTTGGGGTGAAATACTTATTATCTTGATTATGACAGTGGTTTTTATGGGTGTGTGTATATATATAGCAAAACTTCAAATCATGCACTTTCAACACATGAAGATTATTTTATGTCAATTATACCTCAATAAAGCTGTCAAAAATATTCCATTGCCTGACTGAGGCCTTCCCTCCCTACAGTAAAAGGCAGGTGAGTTCAGGTAGAAAGCATTAAAGGCATACCAGCACACAGACTTTAACCTTGATTACACAAGGGATTGAAAGAGAAATCCAACAGGAATGACTTTTGCCCTCCATAACTCAATGCTACTGAGTGCCCTGTCCGTGAATCCCTTTAAACCATCTCAAATGCCAGCAGCTGGAACACATTTGTATCCCCTACTATGGGAGACACTGAAATTAAGAGAAATCTTGTCAGAGTGCAGAATACATTAACAGGTAACGTTATTTAATAACTCTTGAGTCTGTAATTTTGCTTAATTTTGGAGCAACAATGACTGTAGACCAACACTGAGGAACCCAAAATATCCTTCCAGATGCATACTGGGCCATCCTACCTGAGTGATTGTGGCTTCCTACAGTTTCTTCATGCCCTAAAATTCTGCATATTTTAACAGCCATTTGATGTTCTAGCCTCTTTCCTCAAGCCAGGGCAGACAGAATGCCTGGCTTCAAAGTAAGATCTATAGTAAATGGGAAAATATGAAACACATGAGTTTCCAAAAGAAGTGAGTGAGATTCTGTTAGTGCTGTAACAAAGTCACAAAAGCCAAATCTTCCCCTAGTCTGTTGCTACCTTCAAAATATGTGAGGTACCCACTGATGCAAAATCACATCACAGCGTGGGCCTGCAGGCTTCATTCCTGCCATAGGAAGAAGGGTCTCCCCCGGCGAGGAAAGCCCGCACTCTTTAAAAGCTGACTCGACCGCAGGAGTCACCGTGAACCAGGAAACGGGCTAAGATACAAAATGGGATGAGTACTACAGATTTATTTGAGACACGGTGTTCTGAGTTGCTTGCCCTTAAAAAGAAAGAAAATTGCAAAGGCCCCTGTGTTAGTTTTCTCTTGCTACTGTAACAGTTCATCACAAACTTAGTAACTTAAAGCAGCACAAATGTATTGCTTTACAGTTCTGGAGATCAGAAGTCTGACAGTGGTCTCACTAAACCCGTGGGATCAGCAGGGCTGTGTTCCTTTCTGGAGGCTCTAGGGAAGAATCTTTGTCTTTTCCTGCTGCTAACGACTGCCGGCAGTCAAGGCCTGGTGGCCCTCTTTCTCCATCTTCAAAGCCAGCAATGGCGAGTCCAGTCTGCCTCATGTTGTATCATCGAATCTCCCTTTGCCTCTCTCTTCTGCCTCCCTCTTCGTCTTTTAAGGACCTTTGTGATTACGCTGGGCTCACGCAGATAATCCAGCATGACATCCCATCTTAAGATCCTTAACTTAACCAAACATGCAAGTCCCTTTGCCTTGTGTGTAACACAGTCCCAGGCTCCTGGGATTAGGAAGTGAGCATCTTCAGAGGGTCATTATTCTGTCTGCCACAGTCGCTGACTCATTGGTGTGTGTAAAACCACTGTCTGTACAGGGAAGAGAACAATCCTGGGATGCTATAAAAAGATTCCTGGGGTATGAAAGAAGCAAGCCTTTTTATGGTGTCTTACAGAAGGGGCCGGAACATCAAGCAAATGAGGGGCAAACTTGACTTGAGAGGGAGGACTCATATTTTAATCAGAAAATCATGAAGGAAATGGGTGTGGAATTTAGCAATGTGAGAGAAAAGAAGAAAAGGCCACTTTGGGGTACATGCTTTTCCAAGATCTTTCATCACAAACATCAAATTGTGGTGGCTGCCCAGCGGGTCTGCAGTATAAAGGCTGCAAAAGCAAGGTTCATGAGATAGGAGTTTGTTTCCATGCTTTCTAGATGAAGACAGCAAGGTCGAGAGGCTGCCTGAGAGCTGATTTAAGCATGGATTCAGGCCAACCTGTTCATAGGTCTGTGCTGAAAACTCACCTCCTCCCCGGTATCACCGCTTCCCCTAACACAAGGAAATGTTGCAGGTACCGATTCCTTACTTAGGCTTCAGGTCTATGAAAATGCATGTCCCCTCCGGATGTGACAGCACCGTGAGCTGTCAGCATGGTAGGGGAAGGAGGTCTTTCTCCCTCTTCTCACTCCCTGTTTGATTTCCACCAGCCCCAGGCCCCCGGGAGAAGGGGTTACAAAGCTCTCAGATTCCAGAACACTACCTGGTTCACATTTAGTATACTAACCAGTGGGGTCACTGTGATTTCCAAGGTCACATACCCAATGAACAGCTCTCCTTCTTCTATGCAGAATTTGTAAGTTGAGCCAGACTCCTTTAGAGCCTGGTTGTCATGTTCTGTCTTCTGACTTCTTCAAATAGCCTAAACACACCCTCACCTCAAGTTCCAACGCCCAGAGTTCCAATGCCTGTAGAATGTGGCAAGATCCAAAGATCTGGGCCACCTGTTCATCTTAGATTGACTAAGTAACCATTATCCCACTTGAATTTCTCACATGTTACTCTGTTTTTCCCACACCCCACACTTACTCTTTCCTTCTTTGAGACTCTTCTAGGAAGACTACTTGGAGCGCGCACACACACACACACACACACACACACACGCACACACACCACTGCTGACTCTCCCTCCCTTAGTAAGTACCTGTGAGAGCTTGGACAAGGGGCAAATTACTTAACCTCTCTGTGATTCAGTTTTCCCCCCTCTAAATCGAGATACTGAGATATGCATCTCATGGGATTCTCATAAGGATTAAAAGAGTTTATATCTGAAAGGCAACTAGAACAGTTCCTGGCACATAGTAAACACACAGTAAGTGTTTGTTTTTTTAAAAAAAAAAAAAATGTTAGGAACCCTTCCTTTCAACCTCCTTAGCTCCTTTCCCTATCACTCTGCTGACACATTTTGGCTTTATCGGCTTGGGTGTCTCCTTCATGACACGGTAGTTCCCTTGAGGGCAGGAACTATGTCATGTCTATGTTTTATCCCCAGCATTGAATCAATGACTGCCCCCCAGGCATTCAATGAATGAATGCTGAATAAATAAATAAGTCACTAAACAAGAAATATAGGATGTGCTACATCTTAACTGAGGGGTGTCTCTAGGAATGGCAGTGTGAGAAGACCAAGCACAGCCCTTTTTGCTGTAGGAAAAAAATATAGATTGACAGGAGATATAGCAGATGAAGAGTGCTTACTCCTGGCAGGTGAGATGATATGTAACATTTATTTTCCTCTTTCTACTTTTCTATTTTTCCCATCATAAGGGGGTGGATGGGGGCAGTGTGAGTACACAGCAGGGCCAACGGCACGTGCAAAGGACTGAGCCCTGCTGTAACCAGACAGATTCAGGAATTGGATTAGTGAAGACGACACTAGCGGCACTAAGAGAAGAACTTGGAAATTTCAGCATCTTAATGTGATACGAATTTGTTTCTTGCTCATATGTTTGGAGGTGTGTGTGTTCGTACGTACTCCATGGAGTCACTCAGGGACCCAGCCCCATGGAGACTCTGCCATCAACCCATGATTTCCAGGCCACCTTGATGCCAGCATCTGGCTAGTGGATGAGGAAGAGCGGGCACATGGGGACCACATGGCAGGCAGCACACGGGATGCCTCACTTCTGCCACCTTTCTCTGGTCTGAATTCAGTAATGCAGCCACTCCCAGTGAAGAAGCCTGGGAGATTATTTCAGCTCGGTGTCCTAGTGGAAAGGGAAATGGGTTTGGTGAACAGGCAGGTGGTGCGTCAGCTCTCCTCCCCTGCAACCCTCCAACATGACCCTGTTGACTCAATGGTCACCCCCACCGGTCTCTACCCTTCAAGTCTCTCCCCACTCAATCCACCTTCCGCCCTGCTGCCAAAGTGACTTTTTCTAAAATAAATATTTGGCATGTCACTTGCCTTGCTTACCTCCTTATCACCTACTGAATAAAGTTCAAATCTCTCAAAGATAAATCTCTCAGTTCATAAAATCAAATGCACAAATATTATTTCTGTCTATAACTAAATTTCAATTTTGAGCTCCCACCCTGCTAGGTGGTAGAAATGTAACCTTAATTCAGAGATCCCCCTCACCTTTAGGGAGGGTAAGATCTAAGTTCTGAGGGTTATCACACAATGCCAAGGCCTTGGGTAGGTGTAGGGTTCTTGGTAGTCATTTTAGAGGGACTTTCTGAAGGAAAGCAAAGCATAATTTGCCCTTAGAACACTCCACATCTTGAAAATTTCATTCAGACAGTGAAAGGAGGCAAACCAAGCCCAGCAATACTGAACAACACCTTAAAGCAAAACTAAAAAGCAAAAAAATGAGATGTCATTGTGGATACAAGGGGCAGAGAACCATTAAAAATGAATTCATGGTAGAAGCTAAAATTTTTTGCATGCATCTCTTTATAAAGGAACAGCAGAACAGCCTAAATAAGGAGTTTATAATAGTAGCTAGTGCACTAGGACATAGTGTGAAAACAGGTGGTAGTATATGTTTTAATGCTTTTTATTAGTATATTAAAAATCCTAATTTATATCTAAGCACCATACTTATACAGTTCCAAAATACAAGTTACACTTTAATTTTTACTGGCCTGCAAAATAATTCTAACAAACAATATGGAGATATTTCTCCTTTACTGAATTCTAGTAAAATGTACAAAAAAATGGATGTGTCCAGATATGGAGATGATAGAATATTACATCTAAAAGGAGCTTTCTTTTTATATGTGGGGAATCTGGGATCTGTAGAAGCAATGGCTCATCCAAGATCACACAACTAAGTTATAAACTGGATCCCAGATCCAGACCCCCACATCTACTCTCAGTACAGTGTGGATGTTCAGAGAAATTGGCACGTTTCACTCAGGGTTTCAGAAGTAGCAGCAGCCTTGAAAGTTGCTGGGGAAATAGTTGTCAAAGCCAAAAGCAACAGTTAGCAGCTGAAGGTTCTCTTGTATTCTGAACATCCTTCAACACCTTCTAGCCAGAATTGGTACTCACTTCTTGGGCTCTAAATTTCCCCATGCCTGATGCTATTTCCCACCCACATTTATTGTGATGGTTAATTTTATGGGTCAACTTGATTGGGCTACGGGATGCCCAGATAGCTGGTAAGACATTATTTCTGAGTGTGTCTGTGAGGGTGTTTCTGGAAGAGATTAGCATTTGAATCAGTAGACTGAGTAAAGAAGATCAGTCCCCACCAATGGGGGTGGGCATCATCCAATCCATTTAGGGCCTGAATAGAACAAAAATGCAGAGGAAGAGTGAATTTGCTCTCTGCTGGAGCTGGGACATCCATCTTCTCCTGCCCTTGAACACTGGCTCTCTTTGCTCTTGAGGTTTCAGGTTTGGACTAGAAATATACCACAAGCTTTCTGGGACTCCAGACAGCAGATTATGCCACTTCTCAGCCTCCAAAATCAGTGAGCCAATCCCTTATAATAAATCTCTTTCTAGAAGATTTGGAATGTTCCCAACACACAAAAAAAAATGATAAATGTTTTTGGTGATGGATTTCTTAATATTACCCTGATTTTAGCATTACACATTGTATGCACGCATCAAAATATCACATGTACCCCATAAATACGTACAATTACTATGTATCAAACAATTTAAAAACTACAAAAATTTAAAAATCTCTTTGTACATATCTATATGTGTCCTACTGATTCTGTTTCTCTGGAGAACCTTGACTAATACACTTACAGACTTAGGTCCACCATGCAACGTCCTCTTCTGGTGGTAATGGTGCCTCAGTTTGTCTTTGGGGAATGACCCCTTTTCAGTGCATGCAGCCTTGGGGGAAGAGTCCTCTTCAGTGTCTGGTTGTCCCTTGGTTGAGGAGAGTACATGTGATCTAGGCCAGTCAGAATTAGAATCCTGGAGATTCTACTCTTGACACAAAGAGTAACACAGAGATGAAAAATAGTTGGAGCCAATTCATCCAGTGATGACACCCTGACGAGATTGTCCATTACTGGCTGCTTCCAAGAAAATCAGTGCTTCCCTCGTCCTCATCTTTCCGAGAACTGGTTATTTAGCCCATCCTTCAATATGGTGTATCATCTCAGATCCTTCCAGTATACTCCTTTCTTTGCCTAAGTTTATTGGTTTTGTTTACCTGCAATCAATGTGAACTGATAAAACATTCAGTTAGCAGTCTCGTTGATCAACCTCTGCTTAATTGACTTTTTATTAACCAAGTACTAACTAGTACTAAAAACATGCTGATCCCTAACCTCTAATATCCTTAACCCCATTATCCCCATGGACTCTACTTGAGTACAAATCCCAAATCTGTTTGTGCTAATTTCACATATTATAGCACTTATGTATCATAATTAACAACCAATGAAATTTAAAGGCAAAGATAGTGTTTATTCTTGTGAAAACAGAGTTGCAGTATTGCTAAAGGTAAGCAGGAAAAAAATGCTGTTATAAATCAGGGATGTATGTGTGAGGGAGGACTATCAGATAATGGCACAAAACAATAAAACTCCAGAAGTATTTTTTTTGTATCAGATTGCTTCTCAACAGCAAGATGTTGAGTTCTTGCTCTCCTTTAAGCAAATCAAAACTGGAAATCACAGAGTTCCTAATGGTTGACTCCAATAAGCAGACCCAAAAATCCTATGAAAAATCAGAAAATAAATGAACATTTATGTATGGTTGGTTAGAATATTTAAGGTATATATCATTTATTATTATATCTTGGTTTAAGTGTGTTTTTATTTTAATTGGGTGATCAAATTGAATAGGAGAGCTTTGTATAAGGGCAACTATTATCCTTATGTCTATTCATCTTTCAGTTCTCAGTAGTGCTGACCCATCTTGAATTTAAGGACACCCCCCCCAATTCTTCGTGCCTGAAAATGTAAGAGTTGCAAAGTATCTAAAGGATCATCTAGTTCACATCTTCTCTTTACAAATTGAAAACTGAGGCCGAGAAGGGGGAAGTGACTATGCTGGCTGAGTCACCCAGCAGTTCATGACAGAGCTGGGACTGTGACCCAGATCTCTTTACTGTATGAGCTCATCCTACAGCACAGGGATTTGGTCCAAAGGATTTTATCCACTTATTTATTCCTCTGTAGATATAGCTTTAGTACAAAAAAAGGAATTATTATAATAAGATAATTCAAAATAAATTATAAGTCCATTTTAGGAATAGTATCCAGTCAAAAAAATATGAAGCCCATTATTCAGAAGGGAAGGAAATGGGAATGAATCACTCTGGAAACCCTGAATACATCACAGTTAACCCATCTGTCAGCCTCTTGCCTACCTGAACACTGAGGATGGGCCATGCCATTGCTGGTTTGCTTTCTACTGTGTCACACAGATATTCATGTCCCCAACTTATTTTACCTGGTGCAACTTTATAAATGAAGCAAGAGACTATGTTTTACAGTAAATAACCAGACCAACAAGATCTTTTCCTTCATTATCCCAAAAATAAAGATACCTTTTTTGCCAAAGTTGATGTGAGCATGAAGGTTAATGGTTAAGTAGGTAAAAAAAAAAAAAAAAAAAAAAAAAAACAGGTTTGGGGACTCTACTTTTCACTGATTTCTTTCCTTCATAGACTTGGCTGTGTTTTTGGCAGAAGCAGCAAGATTGAGTGACAGTTTGGTGTTGAGAGTCAGGGCATGCTTTCTGCCTATTCTAGACACCGTGCTGGAAGCAAGCAGCAGGCTCAACTCTCTCCCTCCCTCCTCCTGCCTCTCCGCAGAGGATAGTTGACATATTTTCTTTCACTCCCTTCTCAAAAGAGGGACAGTGCTACTCAAAACCAAAGAGTTGACTAGGCCAGACTACCAGAGTTGGGCTGAGAGGGTCTCTGTTTCTTTGCTGGGTTTTATTTCCTAGGAGTCTCAAGCAGTTTAGCTCAGATGGGGGTCGCAAAGTCATGCATTGCAGGGCCAGGCAAGTGACATGTGGTGAGGTGCATGGAGCTGGGGAGGCTCTGTATGAACTGGGGAGTCTCTGCCTCATCTAAAGGGACAGCTAGCATGTAGCTCCAGCTCCCTGGTCAGCTAGGTCTCGAACTTTTAAAAAGAACTAGCATCCAATTATTTCATGTAAAAGCCTTTTGATTCTAAAATGAGTTAAAATTTTAAACACTGTCCAAACCAAATAAAATACATCTTTGGGCTGGCCACAGTCCCTGGGTTCCCCACAGGTGACACTCTGACTTCCCCAGGCCCCCCGTGCTGGCGGGTGTTCTCCAGGTCAGCCAACTCCACAGGGACATGATATAATTTTAGAAGACGGCCTTGAGATTTAGAGGAAAAGGAAAGCTTTCAGCTTATTTCAGTTCTAGACCACTTGAACCCGCCCCAGCTCATCGCAAAAAGTCCTTCCCGATGCCCGGCCTAGCTTGATCAAGTTCAGCATTAGGACTTGGGGCTGAAATCTCAGTGCCATAGAGTATTTGTTTCCCAGACTAATTTTCTTATTTTGTATTGATGAATTTCCACCGTGTTCTCTGGGAAAGCCATATGACAAGAATCCCATGTCCTGGCCATTTTTCTTTCTTTCAATTGCCTACAGGTAGCCTCATTATACCCCCACACCCTGCCAAGCTTCCTGTGTATGTCTGTGGGTGAGGGGATTGAGCAGGTGAGGATCAACATACCTGATAGTCTACACAAACCTAGTTGACTGTATTGTCCACTTCATTGACTCTGCATAGATGCACCAAAAATTTTGGAAGACCCCACTGTAGTTCACTGTAAAATCTGCAGTAATCTTATTTAATGAAAACATTCTATTTCTTTGCCACCTCTAATACTTCAGGGATCACAGTATTCCTGTAAGTAATTAGAATTCAGTAGGACTAATTGTTCATTATAGGGAGATCAAAATACTTTACATAGCCTTTGGTTCCAAAGACTTCTTCATGTAATTAAAGAAAGCCACATTTTAGCATTTTGTCTTCTTTATTATCTTCATACTCAGTTAATAAGTTTTTAATTGAAAATCATCTTAATGAGTGAAACTCCAATGTGTTAACAGGACAAACCAAATGTCTGATATTCATCATTCGTAGTGTGAGAAGCCATAGGCTCTCTTATGCAATTTATTGAGTACTCCTCATGTACAACTTTACCTACTAATAAGAGAACTAACGGGTCATTTCTTCTGGACAGTACTCAAGAAACCTATTGCTATTAGAAAGAATCTTTGAGTAAGATCAGCTACATTTTACATATGAGCACAATCATACTCTCTGTTTTCTAGACCTGTTTCCCTTGCTGTGGAAGGGGAGGGTTAGACAGAATGTTTTCTAGTGGTCTCGTATAGCCCTGACTTTGTGAAGAAGGTTGAGCTCTGGGCTCTAGTGTTTGGGTCTGAGAATTTGCTCTAACACTCACTCACTGAGTGACCTTGGACAAGTCTCTCTTTAAGCATCAATTTTCTCATCTGTTAATGAGAATCATAGTACTACCAATCTCATTGTGATTATAAGAATTAAATGGGATAATATATGAGCTTGGAACAGTGCTTATTATGTGGTAAACACCTGCCTCACCCCCAGAAAGTATTAGCTAATCATACCCCAGTAAAAACAGTTCCTTAAAAGGAGGCCTTGCCCACTGAGGAGCCCAGCCCACTGGTCCTAGCTCTGCAATTAGCTAACTCTGACCCTGAGCAACTTGTTCTTACAAGGCCCTTGATTTTGAATCTATAAATGAGGAGATTAGACTGGCATTATTGATTCTCAACACCTACTAATTTATAACCTTCCAGAGGTGAGATTGGAGTGTTCCTGGCAATTATGAAATATATATTTCTATCTAGGTTAACTAACCTCAGCCTGAGGATATGGGTTAAAACAAACAGCTCTATTGCATTGTCTAGGAGAGAGTATTAATATTTTAAAGCCAATTACAGACAGCAAAACATTTTTTTTTATTTTTATAAAGAGAAACATTCTCCTAGGAAGGAAACACCAGGACCTCTCTGTTCCTGCTCCCTTCTTCCTCCTCCCTGGGCAGCTGAGTGAGTTGGGGAGAAAATACTGGGCAGCTCAGCTTTCTCTCTGTAGGGGCAGCCTCGTGCCCAGAACACAGCTGAGTTGCCTGCCCTGCAAGAGACCAGCAGCCCCTCTGCTGTAGCTGGGGAGGTGGGTTTCATTCACAGAGAAAAGTGTTGGCAGTTGCATATCCAAGCTATGTTCCAACTCAACATCATCCGTAAAAGCTTGGATTTTGATCTTTAGTCATCTCATTTCCAGTGATATATTTCTCAGTGAGATCTAAATCTGGGGGAGAGGGGTGAGCTGTTTTTTATGTGGCCCCCAAAGTCCCAGCAAATATCTTAGGGTCGATTTGAATTGCTTAGAAGGAAAATGCTCAGGCCCGGTATGGCTTGTATATGCTACAATGCAATGTCCTAGCCAGGCCAGACCACAAGGATCCAATATATCCAAGGACCTATAAACAGATTTTCCTGGTTAAAAGGTGTGAGTCTTCGGACTCCAGCTGCTCAGCCACTGCTTTCTAAGCCAAACCTCCCTGGTTGAGGGCTTTTTCCTTGGAATGTGACTGCCTCCACCGTTCCACCCTGCCTCAGTTAAAGGTTCTCTGTTCCAGCTCCAAAATCCCGAGGAACTATCCGTGTTGTTCTTATTTAAACATTCTATCCCAGAAATAACTTGCAGGATGAAAGGGGGTCTTACTTCACCTCTGCTTGTGCTGCTTCTCATGGGTACACGCATTTTCTACGTGCTCTTTTTCAGCATTCCCTACGCAGCACTAATCAGAAAAATGTTCTCTTCTTCCTGACTTCACGTTAGCTGTTTGCACATCCCAAAGTATCCCAACGGCTGAGGTGATTGCACACATCATTGCCAGGGTAATTATATTTTATGTCCTTCCATTCTTTTTGCTGGTCCTTGCAAGTGGGTCAAGATAGATTTGAAATTTTCTCATAAGGAACATACTAAGCTGTCTAGATAATAAAAGTAAAATCAGCATTTGTTTCCCTACAAGACAAATTAATGCCAAGCTTCCCCTTGCATATAATAATTATGTCTAAAACCAGTGTGGTGCATTTACCTGGAATGATGCACTGGGCTATGGAATTTAAGTCCCTTCTAACCACCCCACTGAGGCAGGTATCTAATAGTAATGAAGATATAGTATGTCTTAGAGCTACAGTTTATGGCTCTGCCAGGCACCCATTGATTCCACAAATGGTTTCTTTTCCAGATTGTAAAAGGAGCTGATAAGCCATTTCCTCTAGTCACCGCAGTGTGTCTTCCATATTGATCTACCCTGTTCACTCCCAGCCCTCACTGCAGCCCTGGGCAAGGCAGAATTTCCTTTAAAACACTTCAAAACCCTCCAAGTAATTTTAGTGGGGTTTAAAAAAGTGCAATTCTTCTCCTGGATCTTACTTTTCGTAACACTGTAAAAGTCGATCACACAAATTGGGTCATTCTTGTCCCACCCAACTAAAACAGAGTCAAGAAGCCAAGGAGAAAAAAAGCACTCAGGACACATGACATTGTCCGGAAATGTAATTCTCTGCAAGCTTGACTGCTGAAACTGCCTGCTGTAACCTGAAACCAGGTTTACCTAATGGCTTCTGAATCAACCTGGTGCAACGCTGAGACTAGTTTTACTCACAACCCTTTGCTCACCAATCAGAGGTTGCCAGCTCTTCAAAACCACTACTGGCAATGAACTTTCTCAAAGAGCAATATCTAATATTTCTCGTTTTTATTAAACTTCTAACCTTCTCTTTGTTCTTCAGACATACCAAAGACCACCTGGTCTGTGTGTATGGCCCAAATTACGGTTCCTGTATCCCAAATATAACATTAACTTTAGAGATTCATCTCTACATATTTTATTTGACTTTAACAACACACAGTTTCTAGCGTTGGCTACTGAAAAGGAGGATTATTAGATGGGGAAAGTCAGAGAAACAAGTGTCTACCTCTAATACGTTTTAAAACAGGGAGCTCAGAATCTACTTTCCGACAATTATATTCTCCTGAGAATAGCAGCTAAAGTTGCTGATGACCAAACAGGGATAATGTCTGAGTGCAGAAACATCTCGTTTTTGTTTTATTCCATTTTGATAGTATTCTAACATGTATCCTAAAATATTAAAAAATAATAAATCATTGCAGATGAATCACAGTTTTAAAATATTAAACAGTTCCTCACGTGAAACTGGACGGATACTGCTTTTTCAGGGTATTTCACATATGTGCAGCTGAGCAGAACACTGCCAGAAAAAGTAGGTCTAGACGAAATCAAGAGCTAGCCAGACAGCTTTCCAGGTACAGAATGGAAAAGGAAGCCGCTACTCATCTTTCTAGTGCTCTGCCACCCACAAAGCCCTCTGTCCATGTTGACGTGAAAATATGCCTCATTTATTTTAGCTGTTGTACAATGTTCCATCTTCATCAACGTATCGCAATTTATTCAACTCCATTCTCTTACCAATGAGCAGTTAAATCATTTCCAATGTTTTTACTAAAAACAATGCTGCAAAGAACATTCTTTGGCATGTCTCCCTGTTGCACATGTGCAAAAGTTTCACTAGGAGAGAACCCCGGAAGTGGAGTTGGGACCATAGGGTATGCGTGTTTTCAACTGCTTCAGTTCAAAAAGTATTTTTCTTTTGTGTTTAATTGTCATTTTGATTTCACGTGCTTCTCCCTCATTTTCATCAGTCTTAAATCTGGGAGAGTGATTCAATCTTTTCCTTTACATAACTGTTTTCTACAGCAGTGATTCTACTCTTTATTGATTATAATGCAGTTTGCAATTTTAGTTATATAGTAATAAGAGTTTCTTCATTTTTCCCCATTATCTACCTACTTCCCTTTATTTTTCAGTATGAGACTATCACCTAATCTTTCTTCTTTGTTGTAGAGACTGTTTCATTGAATTTTATCATGAGCACAAAGCAGGTGCTGTCTGAAAATTATTTCTGTTTTAATATAGTATTTTCATTTCAGGTGGATGCTTTATTTCTTGATGACAATGTTAAACTGCTTTTATTTTGTTTTTATAGATTCTGTATTGTTTACCCATACTTGAACATTAACATGAGATTGAATTAGGTCTAGGGTATTAAGTCTAAAACTGGTGGGCAGGTTCTGTGCATCCTCACGATATACCTAACCCGCGCCAGGATCTTCTCTTGAACGGGGGGCTATGCATTGACCTGCAACAGTGACTGCTTTAAATGGCATTGCTCCTGAAAGTTGCCACTGCAGAAAGAGAACACTGGATTTCCATAAGCAATGTTACCTTTGAAGTTGTTAGACTGATAATCAGCAGCGTCATTTTATAAAAACTGTATTCCTAGGCATATTCTATGGTCTTTTTAAATTATTGATGGGAGGGATCGTTCTACTTAAAATTGTAGGGAGGCAACTTAACAACAATTAAATTTAATGAATATTTATTAAGTAAACTGGCAGAACCCACCCACACCTGCTAAATGGAGGAGGAAGGGGTAGGATTGGATTTTTTTCTCCTTTGTAATGGTGGAAAGAAGAAGGAATAGGAAACCTGCCATTAGGAACCACTTCGCCACCATGGATGACAAACTTTCCAAGCAGCTCTTTTGGGGAGGTTAAGAATAAGTGTGATTCCATTAAGGGGAATTCCCAGAATGCCTGGCATCCCCTTAATGTGGCGGAGCTCCTCTGAGATAATGGACAGTAGCAGAAAGCGCAGACACAGACCCATGGAGTGCAAGGAGTGACAGCTGGGAAAAAATGTGAAACAGGGAAGAGATGGTCCAGAGATAAAGTGGTTTTTCTGGACATGCCCACCTCACCTTCCTAAATCTTTCTCCATTCCCAGCTAGCCGGGGGAATCACTGACCGAATCACGGAAACTCGCACGAGCTAGCACGGCAACTTAAACATTCATAATGCTTCCTCTCCAACTTTACCACTGGCCAGTCACAAAGCCTAATGTTACTGAGAGCAATACGTTACGTTTAATGGTTTAACATTCCATGAGAAGATATGCAATAAATTAACAGCCATGCTAGATACATTCCACAGGAAGTACTAGCAAGCTATGGTTTAAAGAAAAATCCTTTCATATTGATAAGCAAACAATATAAATAGCAAAAATATTCCTAGGGCTTTTTTCTGAATTGAGGTTTAAGGCTTACAAATTTACTTGGCTCGCACCAATAGTTCATTGAATTTATATTCTTTTCACAGTTAACCTGCTGAACTCTTTTGAATTTTATTTACCCAGAATTTCTTTATTAATAAAACTACCCCATTAATGTCGGGGGCTGAAATTTCATTAAAGTTTTGAGAGTCGTAATAATTCCAGAAGAGGTAATAAAGGAACACTCAAGTTAAATGAATTTTCACTGTCATTTTAACTAATGTTAAAATGTTTCTTTCATTTTAACTAATGAAAGACTCAACCTCCGCATCCTTGGCTTCACTATACTCAATGTATTTTGCTACATAAAGAGGCTCTGAATGTGCCCTTCTTTCATTTTCTTCTCCTTTTTTTTTAATCAGTGAGTAAACTTTAAGATTGTCTTCCAACTAAGCAAGGTGTAATGGAAACCAATTATTCAAAACCCAAAATAGCTAATGAACCACTTTTCAATATATATATATTTTTCTAAAATAGATATATCTTGATACAAGACAAAAACAATTTTATAAATAGAGAAAAATTTTAAAATCCAAAGGAAAGGGGAGCTGAAGAGATAATTTTGGTATCACTGCTGAATTTATAACCTAGGTTGGCAGTTCCAAATAAAATAATGCAAAGGTAGAGTCTAAGGACACAGAGTTAAACTTAAGACATTTCAAAACAGTAAATTCCCTGTATATTTCTTATACTGGGGACACAATGACCTTAAATGCATTTGCTGTTCAGACCCAAGATAGAGAAACATAATGTTGAGAACAATCTACTTTTGATACATAATAGCATAATCTTTCTCTCCCTATATGGCGCATAAAATATTTTAGAAAGTTGAAAGAAAGAAGAAACTGAAAAGATAAACACATGTTTTTAAATATTTTTCTGGTTAATTTACTTAAGTCTTCTTTTGTTAAAGAAGGAAAACTTTTGGTAATAGGGTAGCTGACAATTGTAACAAACTTATTTAAAATAACTATACAATATAGAATGGATTTTAATCGTGTTTTTCTATTTCAACCCTGAGCATATCCCTAACCTAAGAATTTATGGATTATAATAATTCTCCTTGCCAGCCTTAATCTGCCAGCCATCTATGACCATTACTAGCCTTTTCTTCCTTACAGTTTATATATAATTTTATGTACTAGTAGCTGTCAGTAAACATGGAGACTTACTCAGCTTATGAATAATCATCCTTCACATTATAATTACAATAATGCTAATTATTAATGTCTTTGCTAATTATTATTTTCTATTATGGACATTAACACAGTTTGACAAGGATCTTGAATGTCAAATTAGGGGCATTTTTCTTCTATTGCATATGCAATGATGATTATGAAGAAGGAGCAAAGAATTAGCTCCAAGTCCAGTTTCTGGTGCACAGTAGCAGATGAACACTAGTGGAATAACTAGGATTGGTGTTTGCTGAGTGTCTACTATGTGCCATGCAATGCTAGGTGCTTATATCATTGTCACGTCTAATCCCCCAGTCCCCGTAGTTATGGGTATTACCCTTCTCATTTTTCCAATAAAGAAGCAAAAGTTCAGAGAAATTAACACATTTGCCCGTGGCTTGGCTGCATTGCTATAATTTGAATCCAGATTCATGCAGCTGTAAATCCCAGCTCTCTCTACCATACTCCTGATACCTAAAAATACAGATCACTGGAAATTATTCACACACTATGTGATACGGGTTTGAAAACTTCTAGCAACCTCAGTTCAATAGTGAGCAATAACACAATGATTTACGATTCAGCAGTTTCTTTAAGGTGAACTCATTTCTAGTGAAAAAAATGATGCACATTTATATTACGTAGGAGTTAACATCAATATCATTTTAAGAAAACCTTTAACAGGATCATAGAAGCTAAGAGTCTGAAGGGACTTGAAACCTCTATCCAGTCTAATCATATTGGGAAATTTGTGTCTGTTGCTCGGATCAGAACGTCGAACACTTTTAACATGTCAAGTTAGAATTCTCTAAACATACTCTTTGCTGAAGAAAGAGAAACCACAGGTAGCAGAATGGGCTGCCAAGGAATCAATGGCAAATGCGGAAGACAAATTGAGTGAGAAATTGAGACGTAAATTCAAGTGCTTCATTTTCTGTCTGCAGGCTTGAAGACCAGGAGAAATAAACATTCATCTGGTGCTGGACTACATGAAATTTGAGCTCGCTTCAGACCATAATGTTCTGTGAAGGCCTTTCGAGAATGATGATGGCGATAGCGATGATGTTGATTTAAAATAAATAAATACATAAAACCTCTTGAAGCTGACAAAGTAGGAGACAGGATATTTAAAAATCTCATATGGGTTGTTCATATTAGGGTGGGAGCTCAGGTATTTGGAAACACGTAGAGTGTACTTGGATCCAGATATATTTTGGAGTGACTATAGGACAGCCTCTCAAATAGGTCCATGTCCTACTCCCCAGAACCTGTGACTGTTACCTTATATGGGAAAAGGGACTTGGCATGTGTGATTCTATTAAGGATCTTGAGATCTTCCTGGATTATCCAGGTAGATCCAATGTAAACACAACAGTCCGTAAAAGAGGGACGTAGGAGGAGTTGGAGTCAGAGGAGAAGGCCATGCAGTGACAGAAGCAGATTCAGCAGTGCTCAGTGAGGGTGAAGGAAGAGGGGCCAAGGAATAAATATGGCCACCAGCAACTGAAAAAGGCCAGGAAACAGCCCAAGGCAACTGATTTTGGATTTCTAACCTCCAGAACTATAAGAGAGTAAACTGGTGTTGTCTTAAGCACTGAATTTGTGGCAATGTGTTATAGTAGCAAAAAAGTCTGATATAGTGGCACCAGCAAGAACCGAAAGGACTGCCTAAGCGCTCTTCAGAACAATCTTTTAAAGATCAATGAGTTGTGAAAGGCAGGTTATAGCCTTAACCTGATGCACTTGTAGCTGCAGAATTCATGTTACCTACAAGCAGCAGAAATCCTGAGCCTGCCCAGTTACGTGGTTGGCTCCAGGCCGTTTTGCCTGTTCGGCTACTTGTATGGACAGTAGGGCTGGTCTTTAAATGGGGACTCTTCCCTGACCTCCAGCCCCACACTTCCAATTGTCTGCCTAGACATCTCCCCTTGGATGTTCTACCACAACCCAGGGTTAACAAACCAAGCCCGATCTCAGCATCTTCCTAGGAAAGTACATAGTCAATATCCTGTGATTCTTTCCGATCGCGTGGGACCTGCCTGCAAAAGTCATGCATCGTGCTCTGGTCCTCTTTATTTCCCTTTTGATTGCATGCTATCATGCAAATCCAAAATGTCATGTCACCTTCGGCAACTCCTTCTGGGCTCATCTCTTATTAATCAATTACCAAACACTGTGGTCTCTGTTTCTCTACTTTCTACTCTCACTGCTCTGGTCAAGGTAAGGTCCTGGTAATCTACGGCAAAGATAATGAATGATCTTGGATTTCAGTCTCCGATGCTTGACTCCACATTTCCAGATAAATATTTCCAAAAGAACGCCACTTCTAATCACGTCATTCCACTGTTTTCTTTTGTCTGCCATTGCAAGTAAAAATTCTTCAGGTTTCCCTCTCTCTTCCCATTTTATTTCTCCACTCTTCCCTTATTCCTCTATCCTTCCTCTACCTTCTAATCTAGGGTGCTTGCTGTTCTCCAGCAAACCTTGTTTCTCTTCCTCTGTGTCCTTAATCTATATTTGTTCTCTGCCTAGAAAATATCCTTTCAGGAGCCCCATTCCTGCATGCTGAAATATTTCCTATGTAAAATAAAGTGAGAAGATACGGTGATTTTAAGGTGTCCCTCCAAAAGAGGGAGTCCAACTCTCATCTCTTAGGGGTAGGTTAGACTGAGGCTTGCTCTGAATGAATAGAACCTGGTGCAAGTGACACTGTGTAGCTAGGTCATAAAAAACATAATGGCTGTCCCCCTCCTGTCCCAGAGAAGCTATCTGCCATGTCATGAGAACATTCTAGGCAGAAATTCTGTGGAGAGAACCATGAGCCAAGCAACTGAGGCCTCCTGCCATGTGAGTGAGCTGTCTTGGAAATGGATCCTCCAGCCCAGCAATTGCCCAGATTACAGCAGCCCCAGATGACACCTTGACTTCAACTTTTGAGAGATCTGAGCCAGAAGCATCTAGCTAAGCCACTCCCAAAGTCCTACCCCACAGAAACTGTGAAATATTAATAATAAGTGTTTGTTGTTTAAAGCCACTAAGTGCTGGGGTAATTTGTTATGCAGTAATAATTAATACAACAGTCAATCATTATTTTTTATTTCAATAAGAATTTCTTGAATGCATTCACTGTGGTGGATTAAGACCTAGGACCTGGGGATGCAGGGGTGAACTTTACAAATCTGGTGTCTGCTCTTATGCTAATAATAGTCTGGCAGGGGTAACACACACGAAACAAGTAATTACTCACGTAATTATCTAATCACCATTATGATAAGGTCTATAAAGTAGAAGACAATTGGGCCAAGATAGCATGAACTAGTCTGCTCTAGCAGAATTGGGAAGACTTATAAGCACTAAGGAACTAGGAGTCCCTGCGACTGTACAGGGCTTTGAAGAGGTCTTTGGGCAGCAGTGAAGTGCAGTGATTAGGAAGGTTAGCTCTATTTCCAGCTGCTTGG
>CAUYRT010081687.1:0-20144 GCA_963574885.1 Lepilemur ruficaudatus | reverse complement strand
GGCTAGAGTGAGTGCCGTGGCATCAGCCTAGCTCACAGCAACCTCAAACTCCTGGGCTCAAGCGATCCTTCTGCCTCAGCCTCCCAAGTAGCTGGGACTACAGGCATGTGCCACCATGCCCGGCTAATTTTTTCTATATATATATATTTTTTTTTTGGTTGTCCAATTAATTTCTTTCTATTTTTAGTAGCAACAGGGTCTCGCTCTTGCTCTGGCTGGTCTTGAACTCCTGAGCTCAAGCAATCCTCCCGCCTCGGCCTCCCACAGTGCTAGGATTACAGGCGTGAGCCACTGCGCCCGGCCTAATTTTTAAAATTTTTTTGTAGAGTCATCTGGCTATGTTGCCCAGGTTGGTCTTGAACTCCTGGTCTCAAACAATCTTCCTGCCTTGGCCTCCCAAAGTGCTAGGATTACAGGTGTGAGCTACCATGGCTGGCCCTATTTTAATTATTCTTTACATATCTATTCATTATACAGTATTCCTCTGATTTTGGAGGGTAGGTTTAACAGAAGTTTCTAAGTTTCTTTGGTGATTGTCAGAAGTAATCTACATTTATTACTGCTGATTAGATGAAATAATGAGTATTGTATGGCTCCCCTAATGAATAGCTGAGAGAATACCTTTGTATCCCCAGAGTCAAAGGGAATAAACATGTGAAGCACCCTTTAGTCTGTTTTCTTCTCTGTTCTTTTACAAGGTTGTAGTTTCACAGCCTGACCTACTGATATGTTAAAATCATATTCCTCAATTGACATGATGTTCTGTAGCCTGAATGTTGATAAAATACAATATTGATACAATAAAATCATCCTGTGTGATAATAGACTTTAATAAAGCCTTAATAGATACTACAGTAAAGAGCAATCCTTCATAACTTCTTTGTGTGATACAAACATATATTTTCATTTGTAGGTAAGAAGGTGTTTTACCCTGTGGTGTTCAGTCTTTACAACCCTGCCATCGTTTATGCCAACCAGGACGTGCCACCACCTGTGGAGCAGCAACTGGTGAGACTTTTACATTGTCAGTTATGAAAGGCTCCAAAGATCTTCCCTAGATTCTTTTATATTTGTTGTACAAGTAGAAAACAAAGTTTCAATAAAAAATTATAGTTATTGTAAACATTTCTCCATAGTCTATTTTTACACCCCCAATAAAATACTTTCACATTTATTGCTTCAGAATTAAGTTGGGGGGGAGCTGGAGTTAGGTCATAAAGAAAAACCTCATGTTCCAGAATATGGAAATTGTACAGTCATTTCTGCCAACTTATTTTTAGTAATACTGAAAATAAAATTTAATTTTAAGACTCTACTAACTAGAAATTAAAACTACTCTGCAAAATAAGAGGGAATATTATACTATGGGAAATTACTTAGAAAATCATGGAATGTAAATGCCATATATCAAAACTTACAGTTATTGCCAAAACTATACTTACATAAACTTTTTAAAATATATAAATAAAGTTATTTTGGAATAATTTAGACTTGCAGAAAAGTTGCAGAGATAGTACAGAGAGTTCCCATACTTCACTCAGTGTCCCCGAATGCTAACATCTTATATAACCATGGTACATTTGTCAAAATTAAGAAATTAACATTGTTAAGTTACTGCTAACTACACTATAGATTTATTAGGTTTTCCCCGGTTTTTCTACTGATGTCCTTTTTCTGTTTCAAGGTCTAGTCCAGGATACCAAATTGCATTTAGCATAATCTTAATATTGTTAACATTAAGAAAAAGTGAAAATGAGCTGAGTCAATTTAAGATGTTAAAAAAAATGAAAAATATGAAAAATATGAAAAAATGAAAAATAACTCCAAGAAAATCAGTCGGAAAGAGGCAGAAGTTAATGAAACAAAAATAGGTTGACAAATATAGGAGCTTATTATTTATGTGCAAAAAATCTTTTCTTAATAAAGTGATCAGATTCAAGGTAATCTGTACAGTTTCCATAACATTGGAAATTAGAATATAAAAACATTGAGAGAAATCAATTTTATATGTAAGTTTAAAAAATTCTGAATAAAAGGAAAGAAATTTTATAAAACAACACACGCTAAATATAATTATGTTAGTATTTTATAAATAAAAGAGATGGAAGCTCTGTAAAAATTAAGAGCCTTTTAAAAAATTAGAATAGTTATTAAAAATAGTTATTAAAAATAGTTAAAAATATTAAAAATAGTTATTAAAAATTACCTTGTAGGTACAAAAATGTAATGTTTTATTGAAGAGTTTTTCTTTTTTCCTTCTTTCTTTTTTTGAGACAGAGTCTCTGTTGCCCGGGCTAAAGTGCTGTAACATCAGCCTAGTTCACAGCAACCTCAACTTCCTGGACTCAAGCGATCCTCCTGCCTCAGCCTCTTGAGTAGCTGGGACTACAGGCGCGCACCATGACGCCTGACTAATTTTTCTATTTTTAGTAGAGATTGGGTCTTGCTCTTGGTCAGGCTGGTCTCAAACTCCTGAGCTCAAACAATCTCCCTGGTCTCAAACTCCTGAGCTCAAACAATCTCCCACCTCAGCCTCCCAGAGTGCTAGGATTACAGGCATGAGCCACTGCACCTGGCCTGAAGAGCTTTTCTAAACTTTCAAAGAACGGGTAATATTGGTGCCATATGATCTGCTTAATGTATTTTATGAGGCTAGCATTATCTCGATACCAACATCTGGTATAGTACATCCACATGCACACCCATACACACCTCTCTATCTGATCTGTAGGCCAGTATTAGGAATATAGGTGCAAATAGGATTAAAATGGCAAACTGAGCACCTACATCTGCCTTATCTGACACCCCATATCCTTGGTAAAAATGAATTATTAAAATGAAAAAGGTACATTAGTGTTGGAAAATGAGGAAGCTGTTAGCAGACGTGAGTTTTAAGAAATTTCTGTAAGTTGTCAACAGTTGGCGTAAGATTACAGAAGGAGAGAGCAGTCTAGAACGTGTTTAGGAGAACAGTGAGTGAAGATGGGGCTGCCTTGCATTCTCTGAGCTCACAGCAGACCGGGAGTAGAGGGAGCATGGAGTATATGTGCTTCTGGGGGTGTGTTGAGTAGTAGGTGTCACAGGCTGTGCTTGTAGTCGCTGGAGCTAGAGAGGCAGGTCAGGGTAAATAGGGAGCCCGTAGCCTCCAGAGATGAGTTACTGTTGGCACATTCTCCCTGAAACTGTATTCTGACCCTACGCTACTATGACTGGGGATAGGCCCCTGTAATTATAGCTAACAGCCATGGATTTTTCAACAGTGATTCATAATACAAAAATGAGTAGCAATTGGCTGGGCGAGGTGGCTCACACCTATAACCCTAGCACTCTGGGAAGCTAAGGCAGGAGGACTGGTTGAGTTCAAGAGTTTGAGACCAGCCTAAGCAAGAGTGAGACCCCCATCTCTACTAAAAATAGAAAAATTAGTCAAGTGTCATGGTGTGTGCCCATAGTCCCAGCTACTCAGGAAGTTGAGACAGAAGGATTACTTGAGCCCAGGAGTTTGAGGTTGCTGTGAACTACTATGATGCCACTACACTCTACCCAGGGCAACAGAGCGAGACTCTTTCTCAAAAAAAAAAATAAAAAAATGAGTAACAATTAAGCAAGACTAAGCATTTTTGGAAAATCAACACTATTGAAAGACAGACAACAAATTTATTAATAAGCAGAAAAATTAACATAAATATGAATCCAGATAGAAAATAACTTTATATTGTTAGGGAGATTAGAAAAAACATTAAATTCATAAAACAAGATTTGTTACTAAAGCAAGATTTATTTCAGAACTTGGAAACTGTGGAAATATAAGAAAAATAAAGAATACAAGAATAAGAAAATATAAGTAGCAGAATGGTCACAGTTGAAACAGATTTGTAAACTAGACGACAAGCCAACTGGACATGTAAAGACCAAGAGATAATACAAAAGAAAAATTGAGACATGGAGAATCAATCCAGAAGCTCCCAAATTGTTTAATGGGAATTCCAGAAAAAAGAGAAATAGAGCAGGAAATGGATGAAAAGTTTGCATAGCTAAGGAAAGACAAGTCTTCTGGTGTTTGAGAATAGCAGTGAAGGGTCTTAATAGCTTCCAGAGACACTAAAAATAGCAAAATCCAAGCTTGTCGGCAAAGGAGTAAGCTTTGGCATTTGGCATTCACCTTCTTTTTCATAATACTGGTACTAGACAATAAATCAGTACCATGAAAATTATGAAGAAAAGTAACTTTGATTCTAGAATCTATATTTCACTTACTATTTGAAGGCAAAATAGACATTTTTGAACATTCAAGGACTCAAGCTGGATGTGGTGGCTCATGCCTGTAGTCCCAGCTAACTCAGGAGGCTGAGGCAGGAGGATCACATGAGCCCAGGAGTTGGAGGCTGCAATGAACTCTGATTGCACGACTGCACTCCAACTTGGCCAACAGACCCTGTCTCTTAAAGAAAGACTCAAAAGTTTATTCTCACAGACCTATTTATCTAGTTTAGCAAAATGAGAAATGAACATGTTGAGAGAGGAAGACCTAAGAGTAAAATAATGGTAAACAAAATAAGCAGTAAAACTTTTATTTATTTATTTATGAATGAATGAATGACAAAGTCTCACTCTGTTGCCCAGGCTAGAGTGCAGTGGTGTCAGCCTAGCTCACAGGAACCTCAAACTCCTGGGCTCAAGCGATCCTCCTGCCTCAGCCTCCCAAGTAGCTGGGACTACAGGCCTGTGCCACCATGCTCAGCTAATTTTTTCTATTTTTAGTTGTCTGGCCAGTTTCTTTCTATTTTTAGTAGAGACAGGGTCTCGCTCTTGTTGAGACTGGTCTTGAACTCCTGACCTCAAGCAATCCTCCGGCCTCGGCCTCCCAGAGTGCTAGGATTACAGGCGTGAGGCACCACACCTGGCTTAAAACATTTATTTAAGTCTAAACATTTGTTGATGTAATATTATAAATAGTTATGTTGACATAATTAAAAAGAAATGAATAGCAAATTTGGGATTAAGATGTCAAAGGGTATATATATGGTGTACATATGTGTATTACCTAGTTTACTAGTCATAGAGGGCCTAGAACCAGTGACACCCCAGTAGTAACAAGCACACTCCACTCCCAAATCTTGCTTTCTAATACCATTTTCCAATCAAAGGAGCCAGGGCTCCCTGGAGAAATGGTTGATTCTAGGGCTGGAGCAAGAGATATACAAAAGGAACCTGGGGCTGGGTGCAGTGACTCACACCTGGAATCCTAGCACTTTGGGAGGCCAAGGTGGGAGGATCACTTGAGGTCAGGAGTTTGAGACCAGCCTGAGCAATCTAGTGAGACCCTGTCTCTACAAAAAAAAATAGAAAAATTAGCTGGATGTCGTGACACACGACTGTAGTCCCAGCTACTCGAGAGGCTGAGGCAGGAGGATCACTTGAGCCTGGGAGTTCAAGGGTGCAGTGAGCTATGATCGTGCCACTGCACTCTAGCCTGGGGCAACAGAGCAAAACCCTGTCTCAAAAAAAAGAAAAAAGAGGAACCTGGAGCATCTTAGAACTCCAGAAAGTAAGAAAGTACTCAAAGGACAAAAGGATGAGGGTGTGTCAAAGGTCACAGAAGCCAACAGAAAGAGCTCCCAATGCCCAAGCTGGAACAACCTGAGCAACAAAATAAATAGCCTTAACCTGGATTGTATCCTAAAGCATAAAATAAATATCTATGAGTATAGTGGTATAAATGAATGAGTGAATAAATAGATTAATAAGTGATGGATAGGCTAAATTAGAGTAGATAAGGGAGAAGAAACAAATCTTCCTTATAAAATCCCAGATGACTTATGTAGATATTCCCTTTTCCACAAGGTAGAACTAGGTGATTCACTTCCAGAGAGTATGGAAAGAGAAAAACAAACTTTTTGGTGGATAAACCTAGCAGACAGTACCTTAACCAAGTGGTGAAGGTTAGCATCGTCAATGATGTTGTGTACCCTTGACAGTATGTAACAAGGGCACTTCAGCCCTGCAATCTTCCTTCCAAAAACCTTAACCTCAATCTAATCATGGGAAAAGCTCCAGCAAGTACACATTGAAGGGCATTCTGCAAAATACCTGTGAAACTGTCAAGATCATAAAAAACAAGGAAGACTGAGAAACTGTCAGAGCTAAGAGGAGACCAAGGAGACATGGCAGCTGAATGTAGTGTGGTGCCCTGGACTGGGTCCTGGAACGGAAAAAAGGATATTAAAGGAAAACTGGTGAAATACAAATAAAGTCTGGAGTTGAGTTAATAGTAATATACCAGTGATGGTTCCTTAGTTTTGACAAATGTACCACAACAATGTAAGATGATAACATTAGGGGAAGCTAAAACTGAGTGAGGAGTATATTAAACGCTTTACCGTTTTGCAACTTCTCTGTATATCTAAAATTATTCCAAAAGTAAAAGGTTATGTATTAAAATTAATTGAGAACAAACAAAAGAAGTGGCAAATAGAGTCAACATAGAAGGGTTAAAGGTTTGGAGGGTTGTGGGGGAAGAATCATTTGAATGCTGATTTGTTCTAGATGTTGCATAGCAAAATAAGCACTTCAAATTCTAGTTTCATCACTTGTAAACCTTTGCTGATTGCTTAACTTTCTAAGTTTCAGTCTCCTCACTTAAAAGACAAAAGCTTGCTCTCTTTGATGTTTAAAGATACATCAGAAGTAAACAGGAATACACCCAATAGAAAAAAAGACAAAAGACAATTGATAGTAATTCACCATAAACATATTCAAACAGTCACCTTACTAGGAATAAATTAAAATAGTAGTGCAATACTTTTTTACTGCTGTTAAAGGACTTTTTTAAAAAAGCATAGCCATGCAAGTGAGGCTGGGGGAATGGGAGCTCTTCCAACTCTGCTGGTGGGGATGCAGTTCTCTGGGTCAAGAGTTTTATTAATAAACAGGTTCATCCCCCAATCCAGTAAGTTTCATTCCCAACAGTCTCTCCTGGAGAAATAATCAGAGCTGTATGGTAGCAATATGCATAAATCGATAACATTAAAAGCAAGCAAAACTCGGTAAAATGATAAATTGACTCATGGGTCATACTGTGGTAAATATGGTGTATCAAGAGGAAAACCTTTGTGAAATGTAAATAAAGCAAACACAGCAGTGTAAATGTAGAGAAAATGTAAAGCTAAAAAATGGGAAATAGTGCGTATATATTTTAGGTGACATTTTAATGGTAATAGCTAATATGTTTATGTACCATTTACTATGTGCAGGGTACTGTTCTGTTTTGCCTACATGTTAACTTGTTTAATCCTCCTAACAACCTCTGAGGTAGGTGCTATTATTATATTACCCCCTTTTTACAGATGAGGACACAGCTGTGCTGTGGTTGAGTGCCTGCCATGCACAGCTGGCTGGGGTCAGGCCAGCTGTCCAGGCAGTGTGGCTCCAAAGCCTCCACTGCCCAGACTGCCTCTGTTATATTAATTCATCAAATATTGAGGGTCCATTCAATGCCAGTCACTAATCACCACTGGCACCTGACCCTGACAAACATGTTTATTGCTCAAGAGGATCTTTATTCTGGTAGGAAGAGACAGAAATTAAAATCAGATAACAAATGCCACGCAAATCATCAAAACAAGCTGAGCTGTGGAGAGTGATTTGGTGATTTCTGTGGCATGTTCGGCCAGAAAGACCTCTGTGAGATGGAGCTGTTGAAGGAGCCATCCAAAGGACAGAAAGGAACCAGCTAGTGATTGGGGGAAGGCACTTCCAGGCAGTAGGAACAGCTACTGGATTTCCTAAGGTGGCTGGAGCACAGAAGGCAAAGGCCAGGTTGTGTAGAGCTTGTTAAGCCCCTGGAAGGAGTTTGGATTTTATGCCGCTGTGTTAGAAAGCCTTCAGAGGGAGAATGGGTTGTGTGTGGTGCCGACTGGAAGCAGCCAGTTAGGCTTTTGCAGTAGACAAGGGGAGATGATTGTGTCTAGGCCCAGGGTGCTAATTGTGGAGAAAAGTGTGGACATGACTGGGAGACAAAGCTGACAAAGCATCCTGGTAGATTAGATGTGGTGAATGAGAGAAAGAAAGGAATGGGAGAGGTGAGATCAGGACTTCAACTTGAACCATGGTGGTATGCATGTGTTGTTTATTAGATATCCAAGGGAAGGTGCCAAGTTGCTAGTTGGCTTCATAAACCTGGCATTCTGTGAGGGGCCAAGGGCTAGGGATGTAGGTTACATGTGGATAACTGTGTTTCCCACATGCTTAGGAGAAGGATGAATAAAACAATGCAATGAAATATTAACAGTCAAGATTATGGATGATTTTAATTTCCTTCTACTTTCCTCAGTGAAAATTTGTTGCTTTAAAAATCAAACAAAACCAACGATTACTTTCCCTAAGTCTGATAATATTTGAATAATTTTTAGGAAACTAAGTTACAAAGTCACAGTATTTATAAAAGCAGAATTGGCATGGGGTAGAGATATCAAATTGGGTGGTTTGGTTTAATACTTTGTACCAGGGTTATATTTAACCAAAGAGAATATTATAGTCTAGCCTTGGTTCTGCCACTAAAATTATGTCCCTATAAGTTCATTTATTTATGTATCTATTCAACAAACATTTATTGAATATTTACCTACTATGTGCCTGGTATTATTCTAGGAGCTAGGGATATAGCTGTGATTAAAATCCACAAAAGTCCTGCCCTCAAGGAGCTTTAAATTCCAGAAAAGGAAGAAGTACCCCAGGTACATGCAGTTGTCTATGATGTGGCCCTGCATGTTCCTGGAGGCCAGCAGCTGTGGGGGCCAAATCTGGCCTTCTACCTCATTTTGTATGGCCCATAAGTTAAGAATGGGAAAATTTTAATGAATAAAAATATTTTTTAGCCAGGTATGGTGGCACATGCTTGTAGTCCCAGCAACTTAGGAGGCAGAAACAGGTGATTCACTTCAGCAGGAGATCAAGGCTGCAGTGAACTGTGATCATGCCTGTGAACAACCATTGCACTCCAGCCTGGGTAACATAGCAGGACCCTATCTCAAAACATATATATGTGTGTATATATATGTGTGTGTGTGTATATATATATATATACATATATATATATTTTAAAGAATAGTATTTCATGGTACATGGAAACTATATGAAATTCAAATTTCAGTGTCCATCAATAAAGTTTATTGGAACACAGCAAGTTGATTTAATTATTTATTATCAATGACTACTTTCACATCACAGTGTCAGAGTTCAGTAGTTGAGGCAATGACTGTATATTCTGTAGAACCTTAAGTATTTACTACCTGGCCTTTCACAGGAAAAGTTTGCAAAGCCCCAGCCTGCCTTGTGGACACCTCTCCTTCTGACTGGAGTCTCACTATCCTTTGCCCTAGTGCTCTCTCCCCTCCATCTGCAGGTCTTTGCACGAACTGTTCTCTCACCTGAACTTTCCCCAGCACGTCTTCTACCACTTGGCTCAGTCCTCCTCGTCTATCAGATCCCAACTCTAGCTTTATTCCTCCAGGAAGCCGTCTCAGAATGCTACCATTTGGATGAGGCATCTCTCTCGCCTTCTCTCACCCTCCTCATGTCTACATCCTGACTTCCCTCTTGCCCAACCAGACTCCATGGCTAGTCACTTTCCACACCTTCTTTGCTGTGCACTCACCTCCTTTGCCCCTCATTCCTTCCGATGTTCTCTGTAGAACCCCAACCTGATTAAAGGTGACTCTCACCCAGGCCCCAGGGCAGTGGAACACCACAGCCCGACTGCATACTGGACGTTGCTTTAAAGGTACAACCACAGGCCAAGGCCCCCCGGGCCACCCTGGAGTCCTGCCCTTACCTGGCTCTCCTACTCTGCTTCCTACAGGCCACAGGGACCTCTCCTCATCCCTCCCAGCAACACCTCACCACTTGTCACTCTCCACTTGCTTTGCTTTCCTGTTTCATTTGGAAAAGAGAAGCAGTCAGAAGTTCTCTTCCTTATTCTTCTCTCATGAGTTCTGTCAGCCCCACTGCCTCAGTGTCTCTCCATTCACAGTGGAAGAGCTGCCCACATCCCTTCACGATGCCAGCTGGTCCCCTTTGTAATGAACTAGAGCTCAGCCCTCCTTAATAGGCCATTCTTCACCCTCTTGTACATTTGCCTCTTCTAACTCCTTCCCACAAGCATACAAAAATGCTGTAATGCCACTTACCTTAAAGAAATACTATAAGCACTGTCTTGACCCCAGGGCCTCATGTTTTCTGTTCTTACTGCAATCATTTCCTTGCTGTTTGTCCTTAGAGCCATTTTGCAGCAATCCCCCTTGCCTGGAGTGATCTCCAGATAATTTGCATTGCTCACTCCCTCACTTCAGTTGGAGCCCTGCTCAACATTTGCCTCCTCAGAGAAGCCTTTGTAGCTGTTGTGTCCAAGACAGGCTTTCTTCTGGCAGGCTCTCCCTTTATCGTGCTGCGTTCTTCTTTCTAGCATGTATCACTACCTAAAATGTATATTTATTTATTTGGTATTTTCCTGCCAAAACAAAGGCTCTGTGATGGCAGGAACTTTGTCACCTCTGTTCACTGCTAAGCCTCAGTTTCTAGAACCATATCTAACAGATTAAACACTTGTTGAAAGTATGAATAAAATAAAGGAGGTTTGTCAGGCTTCATCTTCTAAGATTCTGGGGGCTCAGTGTTGTCAAAGCCCTAGTTTTAATATTTCTTTCTATACTTGGATTTCAATGGTGATAGCTTCATTTTAAAGTCAGTTTTCCTCATGGTAGAAAAGGACTTTGGCAATCCCAAGCTTCATAACTGCATCCTACATGAGAGGTTGGCAAACGTTTTCTGTAAAGAGCCAGATAGGAAATATTTTAATCTTTGTGGACCATACATTCCTATTGCAGCTACTCAACTCTGCCACTGTATTGTGAAAGCACCCATAGACAATTTGGAAACAAATGAACTTGGCTATATTCCAATAAAATTATTTACAAAAGCAGGCAGCAGGCCAGATTTAGCCTGAGGTTGTGGTTTGTTGACCGCTTCCCTATGAGCAAGTGGCCTTTCTAGTGGCTTTGTCAGAAGAACAGGGGACTTTGTTTTCCAAAGTTCCCAATAACCCTCCTCTTTTAGATTGTTGACATGATTTTTTTCTAATACCTGGTAGTGAACCAATTCCTATGGTAAGTGGGGCGAGACTATCTCACTGGTATACTCATGGCCCACTCTGAAGCTACCGGAGACAGGAGCTTCCTACCCTGCCTGGAGTCAGGTGATTACCAGAACAAAAATGTACCAATCAGGAAGGGGCCCTGGGGAAAGAACGCTAGGTAGGCACCAAATGAGGTCTACTGTGTAGAGTTGATCACGGTGTGTTACAGTATGTGCTCGTGCAACTGTTGTCCTCCTAGAATGTAAGCCCTTGAGGTCAGGCCCCTCGCTGTGTGATTATTAGTAATGCAGCTTGCACTTTGTACAGCCTGAGTTCAGTTAACGTTGCAAGAGGCAAGAAGCCTTTGCTTATGTAGATTACTATCATTTTGTTTGTTTTGTCAGGATTTAACAAGTATGTGTGATCCTTTATCAGCCACATGTATGACAGAAAAAAAGTATCCTGTAGAAAATATTTTAATTTGTTTCATTGTTAATTAACATGTTTTCTAGTTCTTAAGGGATTAAATTGATTTTTTTTTTAAGGTTCACAAAAAGGATTCTGGCTTTTGGCGAGATTTTGGCTTTGGAATGACTTGTCAATATCAATCAGATTTCCTGACCATTGGTAAGTATTTAAGGATAGGGCTTTACATATTTACTGTAGAGCTTATGGGATTTTGCTAAAAGGTCTCAGATTTGAGTGTTATATTAAATTATGTGTCTGAGATTAGCTGAAAAGAGGAATCTGGAGATATAAAAGGCCAAGTGAGTTTATAATTAATGTCTTTGAATAGCAAAAATGAGTTCATAAAGATAAAAGGATAGTACAATATATACTTATCCCTTCAAAATCAAAACACCTGTTTTTAAAAACACCTGTTTGACTTGTTACCCATATTTGCAGTTGTTTGGAGTATTCTTACAAAAGATTTCTCTGTAACTTTACTGTTGTGCTTATGGGTGGTTACGGCTGGGAGTAATCTTGTATTAGACTAAAGGCTTTAATTCTTTTTATTTTGAAATGAAAACTCCTTTAATTGTCTAGTAAACTATTATGCAAAATCCCAGTATTTAAGACAAATGAAAAACGAGGTGTTCTTTCTAGCTCTGATTAAAGTTGAAGTTGGTACTCAGAATCACAGCTTAGTTGTCCATTCCCCTCCGCCAAAAGATGGCCCTTGAAAAATCTGGTCTAATCATACTTCTCCACCCCAGCTTTGGTCTTACCCAGCAAAAACTAAAAGTGTCAGAGAATAGTTTAATAAAGCAAGCTGAAACCTAATTCCATGTCTCCTGACTGATTTGAGTGCTGGCTACCATTCCACAGCATAGAAGTCGTAGAACATATTTTCATATTACATTCATTTTTATAATCAGCCATTGTTTTGGAAATCCCCTGGCCTTGTGCCTTTATCATTGTAATGTTTGAATAGTGGAAAATCAGGAAATAACAATAAAAAGACTATTAAATGAAACTAATTCCTTGATTTCTTAGTAAAACAATGATCATTCACTATCCCTCAAAAGCAGATTTTTATACATTTTTTTCTGCAGTGCTGTGGATACTTGCAGTTCCTTATCTCTTTTTTATATAACTTTATTGAGATATAATTCACATATCATAAAGTTTACCAACTTTAAATGTACAGTTCACCGAGTTGTGCAGCTATCACCACAATCAAATTTAGAACATTATGGCCGGGTGCAGTGGCTCACGCCTGTAATCCTAGCACTCTTGGAGGCCGAGGCAGGAGGACCACTTGAGCTCAGGAGTTCAAGACCAGCCTGAGCAAGAGCAAGACCCCATCTCTACTAAAAATAGAAAAAATTAGCCAGGTGTGGTGGCACATGCCTGTACTCCCAGCTACTCGGGAGGCTGAGGCAGGAGGATCGCTTGAGCCCAGGGGTTTGAGGTTGCTGTGAGCTAGGCTGATGCCATGGCACTCTAGCCTGGGCAGCAGAGTGAGACTCTGTCTCAGAAAAAAAAAAAAAAAAAAAGAATCAGGGTTTGTTTATGGATGTGTTGAGCTAGCGAAGGCTGTCAGACATTGGAGCCGTTGCTGGAAGCGAGAAGGCAAACCCATGCCCAGAGAAGGTCCCCATCAGTTCTAGTAAAGATGCATCACCATTTCCCCAGGGCAGAAGGGGTCCAACATATCTCCTTTGGGAGCTGATCATAATCCCAAAAATGTAATCCTGAATGCCATCATTCCAAAAGTTGAAATACTGAAAGATCAAAATCCTAAAAATAAAATTCTGAAACAAGTAATTTAAAAATTCTTTAAAAGATATTTATTCATATTTTTATGAGAGGATTTATTTGAGAAATATACAAAAACATAGCAGAACACTTCATAGGCCACGTTCTACAATAAAATAGGCAATAATGACATACATATTTTTGAAAGCACAACTCTCAGGTACACTAATGGCAGTCGCATGAGTGTATCAGTTATGAGTGGATGAGCCGTATTCACAAAGACATAGGTAGACAGGGGAGAGGTATAAACATATATTGCTATGGTTGGCAACTGTATGCACCCAGCTTTATAACTGTGGTCATCTGAAATACTGTGACGAACACCCTGTCTTTTGATGCGATCAATCAAAACTGCAATGGGCTGTATGCGGTTGCCCAAAGAGCTGAGAGCTCAAGAAATTTTATCTTTTACAAATGCAGATGTACAAAAAGGGCAATCTCTTCATTCATTGAGGAAGTTTCAATGTTTTTACCAACATGCACAGTGCTTACACCCAAAGTCACTGTTATGATGATGCACTTTTGTGGAGTCAAATTTGCAAAAACATGCATAAAATGAATTAGAACTCTAAAAATATCGACATAATTTATACATCTAATATTGGAAATGATGCAAAGATAAATACATAGCATAGCAAATTGTAAAAAATAATGCTGACTATTTTAAATAGTAAAAATACTAAAAAAGTAAAAGAAAAAAACTAAAAATAAAATGTAACATTAAAAAAGTGTATTACAGGGACAGATTATGGGCAAGTGCACAGAGATAGTCTTTAAGAGCTGGCAGACTTTCACATTCATTAAGTACATTTTGAAGTCTTGCATCAGGATGAAAAGTTGCTTTTTTTCTTTTAGGACATGGCTGTCCTCGGAGAAAATGTTCACACTCATTTTCTTAGATTCATTCAATATGAATGTCCGATTTTGAATCAAACGCGTAGTTTATTATATCTAAAATAATAAGCAGTACACTTAATAAAAGTATGCACCTAGACTATTGACAAAGTTTTGCCATCTTAACAGTACCTTGTTCATGCCTGCAGTGAAGAAGCCTGGAGCGTGAGTCATGATGAAATTGTGAAAGGCGTTTTCCACAGCTTGTTGAGAATTGAATATTTTTCCTTGCAAGAAGTGGTCCAAAGCCTGGAAGAAGTGGGAGTCAGCTGGTGCAAGGTCTGGTGAGTACGGTGGATGACAGAGAGTTTCCAAGTCCAGCCTCTGTAGAGTTTGAACAGCGTTGTTTGTGTGACACATAGTTGAGTGTTGTCTTGCAAGAGGATTGGCTTGTCTCTATTGACCAATCTCAGCTGCTTAATCACAAGCATCCTCATCATTTCGTCCACCTGGTTGTAGTAGACATCCACTGTAATGGATTGACCAGGTTTCATGAAGCTGTAGTGGATAATACCAGTGCTGGACCACCAAACAGACACCAGTAGGTTTTTTTGATGAATATTCAGTTTTGGGCATTGCTTTGGCACTTCATCTTTATCCATCCATTGTGACGAACACTTGGAATTGTCAAAAAGAATCCATTTTTCATCACACATAACAATACAGTATAGAGGTGGTTCGTCTTTATGTTGTGACAGCAAAGAAAGGCAAGCTTTGAGATGATTTCTCTTCTGACACTTGTTTAATTCATGCAGTACCCATCTATCCAGCTTCTTTACCTTGCCGATTTGTTTCAAATGGTCCAATATTGGTGGAATAGTAAAGTCAAACCTTGCTGCTAATTCACACATAGGTTGAGATGGATTAGCTTCCACGACAACTTTCAGCTCATCATCATCCACTTTGGTCTCAGCTCTGCCACGTGGCTCATTTTCAAGATTAAAATCACCAGAACAGAACTTCTCAAACCATCGATGTACTGTGAGTTCATTGGCCACATCCTTGCCAAGCACTTGGTTGATATTTTGAACTGTCTGTGCTGCATTGGATCCACAACAGAACTCCTATTCAAAAATAACACTTTTTTGACTTATTCATGGTTTTACAAAAATTGCTTTAAAAAATATGAAATATAATCACAAACCAAAATGTGCATTTGCAAGACTGAGGATGTACCTTCACAATAAAAATAAAACAAGAAATGTCAAAGTGAAATGTCAGAGATAGCAACTGTCAAACTTAGTACTTAAGGAAATCAGACATTTCCTACTTAATAACGTAAGTATGTGACGATGCGTTTTTTAAAATTTTTCTGTGATTCACCAACATGAGCATTCCCTATTAAATTTTTCCATCTTCTGTGCCACGCTCCTCTGTTGTTTTGAGTATGCAGAAATCCATTCTGCATGCACACATATACAGACCACAAATTTAGTGGAAATAATATTGGCAATTGAACAGCAACACCCAAAACAATGCTTTGCTGGGTTTCTACATACTCCTTACTCCAATCAAGCTGACACCTAAAATTAAGCCCAAAAGTCTACCCTTGTCAACTTGGCACCCATACAGATCTCCTTAACCCATACTTAATCTCCAAATAAAAACAATAACAAGGTAATATTTCTGCGTAACATGATGCAACTATCCTTTGGTTGTGATTTTCAAGATTTTAGATGTCATGGATTTTAAACTTTAGGGATTTAGACTTTAGAGATCTTTCAGGATTTCAACATTCAATTACAGTGTTTGGGATTGTGTCTTGGGGGGATTATGATCCAAACCTCCCTTCTGGTAACCTAGTAATCACATGATCAATAGTCAGTGCCACCATATGGCTAGCTAGTTTTCCCAAGACACAGCGCCATAGCAAGTGCTCAGGGTCAGTCTCTGCAGCTGTCAGGAAGGGCATTCATGAGTGACAATAGCTAGAAGAGCCTTAAGGAGAGGAATCCCATGATCTTGGGCCCATTTATAGTCCCATCTCTGCCACATGGCCGCTCATGGGCCTATTTCCCAAGTAGTGGGGTGGCTGAGAGGAGAAGCTGGCTCCTCCTCTCCAAGGGTGACTTGCCTCACCTACCTGTTCAGTGCCTCCTCTTCAAAGATACAAGTGTGTTGTTTCCATTTCCACATGACTCTTTCCCAAACTTCCTTTTCTCTGGCCTTCCGACCTTTCTCCTTCCAGGGTCTGTACCAGCCAGCCAAACCATTTTCCACTTCTCTAGGGCCTGCGTATATCTGTACTTCAAGCTGTTTCTTGCTTTATACAAACTGAGTGACCAAATGCACTGCTGGAAGTCTTGCTGACTGTGAGGATTTTCCTTTACACTGTCCTTTGGGGCTACCTCTGAATAGTTCTGAAATGTGGCAGCTGTACATATTCAGCCAGCACCCATCTGTGAACCAGGCTGGAGTTTTCCTCTCCTCTCATACTTGATTGGAGAGGACTCCCCAGGAGGCCACAGATTAGCACTGAAGATGAGGCATTCATGCAACAGAGGTAGGTGACAGGGAGGTTTGTGTTATCTGTTCATGTAAACTTACTTGTACCTTTTGGGTCTGCTTGGATCCAAGTTTGAATGTACCATTTCCATCTTACGATGGATTGCCTGACCTCATGACTTGGTGGACCCACTAATACTCATCTCATGATTAGTAATTTTATATCCCATGCTTAGATGCTCAACCTCTAAGAGGGCCTGGTGCTGCTACACCAGATGCTGCTTTGCAAATGGTAATTAGTTCTCTGCCGTAGATGACACAGCCTTGCTCTAGAACCTTTGGGTCTGTGCTGTGACTCTTTTGGTGGACTTTGGCAGAGACCCAACGTAGCACTGTTACCTGCCATAGCCGTCTCTAGCACTGCCGAGTCAGATGAGTCATATGTCCTGAATGGCAGAACACTTTTCACTGTATCATAGGCTGAATCTGCTGCAGACTCTTGCTCTGGTCCCACTCAAAGCTGGCAGCTTCTGAGTCACTCCATAAATGTGTTGGGGAAGTAGTCCCAAGTTTGGTACATGCTGCCTCCAGAATCCAAAGAAGCCCACTTACTGCTGTGCTTGTTCTTAGTGGTAAAAAATGCAAAGTACAGCTTGTCCTTTACTTTAGAAGGGATGACTCAAAAACTTGACCAAAGTAGAGAGTATCTGAATTTTCATGGGATATATAGCGCCCACCCTCCAGTATGCATCTATTTTAGTATGGTACCCAAACTACTTGCCTGCCACTTCCCAGTTATTAGGTTCAATCAATATAGAGGACCTGAGTGATGTTCTGTACAGTATCAAGATGATCAAGGCCCTTTGGACTATACTGTAACAGAGAACAGGAGAGACACCTGGGACCTCAACCTAGATAAAACAGTGGATGTGTGCTGCTCTCCAGCCCGAATAAAAGCCAACTATTTTTGATCCTCTTTTTGGTGTTGGTTGAAGAGAATGTTTCTACCAGATTAATAGCAGGACCTAGTAGAAGCCCTGTGATTATTTTATGGATGAAGAAACTGAAGCTCTGGAGGGCTATACAACTTCAAGTGTCAGCCTGACTAGGGCAGCACACTACAGGATCAGAGACACCTGGACAGTCATAGTGGCCTCAGGTTACCTGGTCCCTGGGGAGAGAGAGAAAAATGATAGTTTTCACTGCTGACAGATTTTGCTTGCTACACAGGGAATCACAGATCCTAGCATTGAGGGTGCTTTGGAAGTATCTAGCACAACCTCTTACCTAACAATGAAATCCCTCTGCTGCAGTGTTAAATTTAAAGTTGTAAGTTCAGTAGACTGGGGAGAAAAAAAACCCACAGCTTTGCAGGTTTGGAGACATACTGCCTCAGTCAGCTTTTGCTATGTAATAAACCACCCCAAAACCTAGTAGCTTAGTATCTTTTTATTATTTTTCCTGAGCGTATTGGGTTGGCTGAAGTGTTCTGCTAAGCTGAGCTGGGAGCAGTGGGGCTTGCTTACCCAGGAATCTGTGGTCAGCAGTTGGTCAGCTGCAGGTTGGGTAGCTAGATGGCTTGCTGATCTTCGCTGGGCTCTCTCACATGTCTGTGAGCCACTGGTCTGGCCTGGCTGTGCTCCATACGTCTCATTCCCTAGTAGGCCAGCCAGGCATACTCTAATGGCAAAGTCAGATCAACAAGACGAGTATACAGGAAAGAACTATAATCATTGTGTATCCCATATGTTTTTCCAATAAATGGAATAAAAAATGGTTCATTGGCCAAAACATGTTGTACAATGAGTCCAGGGTCAGGGAGTAGAGCAGCATGCCCTGGTCACAATGGGAGGCGTGAAGACGCAGGCAATCTACCACACATAACTGAATTCCAATCCCAGCCACAGCACTTATCAGAAAAATCACTCTCTGAGCCTTCATTTCCCTAACTGCAAATAAATCATAATAACATCTATCTATTATCTATTATTTATCTATATAAAGATCAAATAAGATTTATATAAGGCACTGAGTACAGTGTTTGGAACATAAGGGACTTTAAAATAATTGGTGGTTCTGATGATGAAGGGTGGTTTCTGGGCTGATAGACGTTTTGCTACCTACAGCTCAGGATGCTCTGAGGAGCATCTCAAGGTAGTCAAAAGCTAAAGTCCCTCCCCAGACGCTTGGGCTAGGGGACTGACTTTCTGAGGACCCACACTAGCCACAGTTAGAGGGCTCACAGGACTTTGGGGACAGCAGCTTACCTCATCCCTAGGATGCATTACTCCCCAATGCTCCACCCCCATCCTGACTCAGCCACCAGCTGGAGAAGTTGGGGAAAGCTTGGTCCCTCTTTCTGAAAAAGGTGGTGGAAGTATTTGCTAATAGTCAGAAAGACCAGTGCTCCAAATTTGGCTTGGCCACTCACTAGCTGTGCAACCGTCAACAGCTATGTAATGTCCTGAGCCTCAGTTTTGTCCTATCCCACAGGCCTGTTGTGAGCACTAGTGAGATGACATCTGTTTGGGACACAGGCTTATGTAGGCATTGCCCACGTTGGGGAGTGGAGGGCTGGAGGCAGAGCTAATGACCAGGGAAGCCTGGGCATGATTCTGATTTTTCTCCATGGATGAGAATGTGTCCTGCTTGCCAGCAAGTTTAGCTCAAGAGCCAGGAGAGCCCAGTGCCTGGAAACACTTCCTTACACCTAAGCCTACAGACTTCAAGTATGAGTTTTCCCAGAATAACAATGTGATCCCAGGTATAGAAAGGCAATGGTAGAACAAGCAGTGAGCTCCTCAGATCTGTGAGGACTTTGCTTTGTATGAATGCTGTCACCAAGTTCACACCCCTTGTTAGGGACTCTGGAGCTAGTCTACTGATACATAAAAGTGGGCACCTCCACCCACCCTGTGGAGCTGCCTGTTTCTCAAATTTCCAGATCCTTGGCTAGATAAATCAGGCACACAATATAAGCACATGGTAGATTTGAAGCTATTTCTTCTTTGCCCTCCCATCCACAACCCACCTGAACTGCTGCAGCATAAAAAATACTCAGCATAGCACAAATCCCAGGAAGAGCACTCGGTAAAGGCTGCCTCCTTCAAACTCAGCATTCCAGGCAGGTAAGAACATCACAGTTAGGTTTTATATCTTCCCCTCCCTATTAGTTATTGAAATAGCCTGATCAGGTTCTAGAAACTTAGGTTTATTCTTTTTCTTTTCTTTTTTTTCTTTCTTTCTCCTTTTTTTTTTTTTTTTTTTTTTGTGACAGAATCTCATTTTGTCGCCCTATCTAGAGTGCCGTGGCGTCCGCCTAGCTCATTGCAACTTCAAGCTCCTGGACTCAAGTGATCCTCTTGCCTCAACCTCTCAAGTATCTGGGACTACAGGCATGCACCACGCCCAG
>CAUYRT010081686.1:0-10052 GCA_963574885.1 Lepilemur ruficaudatus | reverse complement strand
TTTTTTTTTTGAGACAGAGTCTCACTTTGTTGCCTGGACTAGAGTGCCGTGGCGTCAGCCTAGCTCACAGCAACCTCAAACTCCTGGGCTCAAGCGATCCTCCTGCCTCAGCCTCCCGAGTAGCTGGGACTACAGGCATGCACCACCATGCCCGGCTGATTTTTTCCATATATTTTTAGTTGTCCAATTAATTTCTTTCTATTTTTTTTAGTAGAGACGGGGTCTCGCTCTTGCTCAGGCTGGTTTCGAACTTCTGACCTTGAGCGATCCGCCCGCCTCAGCCTCCCAGAGTGCTAGGATTACAGGCGTGAGCCAATGCGCCCGGCTAGGCCTGTGATTTTTAAGTGGGGAGGGGACTCCCTTAACATGTGTATCAGCCATGTGCTCACTGCTGTGCCCTGAGCTCCACCTCTACCCTCAACTCCAGTGAAAAATGATGGATCATAATGGCAGAGGGACAGAGAAAAGTTTGAGAACCACTACTCTAAACACATACACTTAGACATAATTCACCAAATAAAACTCTGTAAACGAAAACATTTTTATATATGATCAGGAATAAAGTTCATTTTTAAAGAAGCAATACTCATTGAGCAGGGCCTTATCAATTATGCTAGTCTCAATTTCTGCTTCAAGCAGAACAGTATACGAATTCCTCCAACAACTAGAATCTCAGATGATTTTCAACGCATATTATTTGTAATGCAGTGCTAGCTTCTTAAGAAAGCAATGGTTACCCCCAAAGACCAAGGGAGAAAAGAACAACATTTAACCGAACAGTGAGTGGGTGCTGATAGCATTAACAAAACCTGAAAGTCAGAGTTGCCCTGTAGGCAAATATCTTCAAAGGTTCTTGACTCTCTGTATCTAAGCCTTGGGCATGCTGCAGAGTGGGATAGATAAATTTGAGGCTTCTATATTAAGATGGATTGTTGAAGGGGCTAATGACATCCCTAATATGCCTTAACCACTGAGATAGAGATATATATATTTTAATATATATCTCTCTCTATATATATAAAGTCCTCTCCAAAGGGAAGAAACCCTCAAAAGGCATCATTGTGGGTTCTGTTTTATTTTAAGAAATGTACTGAATCTGTAATTAAGCACTTACAAAGTACCCCAATTTTTTCTCATTATCTAATATCTCACACAAAAATTCTAAGAAATGGGAATAATTATTATAATTCCCTTTTTATAGATAAGGAAATTAAAACACAGAAACTCTAACTTTTGCAAAGACACAAAGTGAGTAATTGGTGGAGATGGAATTTAATCCAAGGTAGCCTAATTTCAATGTCCTAGCCTTAACCAACATCTTATTCTGCTCCTTGTACTTATGCAAATGATAATAATTTATTGTGCGATTATTGCATGCTTAGCATTGTTTTAAGCCATTTAGATATATTAACTAATTTAACTCTTGTAACAACACAAGTTGTTTACAGATGAGGAAAATGGGGCAAAGAGAGGTTAAGTAATTAATAAGGGTCACCCAGCTCCTTAGCAACAGAAATGGACATTGAGTCCAGGCACTCTGACTGCTGAGCCTATGCTCATAACCCCATATCATCATTCTGCTTCCCATATCCTGGTTCATTTACTCCATTCTTCAGTTCCCAGCGGGAGTTTCCATCCCTGTCGCACACAGCTCATTTCGTAGGCAGGAAGGAAATACACCCATGTAAGAGGCAGGTTTCGAGAGTCAGCAGACCAAGACCCCTTTCTCGGTCCCTGAGTGATAAAATTAGGGAAACACGTTCAGGGAGATGTTTTCATAGCAGACCAGCAGGTCTCCTGACAGAGGCCTAGTCGTAGGGATATGAAACAAGATCTCTGATATAAACGTAGTCACTCTCAGGAAAGAAAACACCTCGGCTAGTGGCCCGTGCTCAACACCAGGATTTGAGAGCTTATGGAGAAGGCTCAGAAGAGCAGAATGTGTGGCTATTGCAGGAGGTGCCTCAGGACTGGCTATTGCGCAGTATGGAGCAATAACGGAGCCTGGGAGTATGATCCAAAAAGAGCTGTAACCTTGTGTGGTAGGCAGAGGCATTGGCCTCCCCACAACAAGGATTTTCATGTCCTAATCCCTGGAATCTTCACAGTTACTAGCATTTATTTTGTTATCTATTATACACATGGCAAAAGGGATGTTGAACATGTGATTAAGGTTTTGTACCTTACAATAGGGATACTGTCTTGGATTATCGGGGTAGGCCCAATCTACTTATCTGAGCCCTTAAGAGCAGAGGAGGAGGGCAGAAGAGTCGTAAGAGAGGTGCAGAAGAAGGTGGGCAAGAGAGATGAGGTGGAAGGTAAGGTCAGAGACACTTGGAGGATAAGAAGGACCACAACCTACCATGCTACCTTTGAGGAAGGAAGGAGGGGACCAGAAACCAAGAACACACGTGGCTTTTGGAAGCTGAGAATGAACTTCAGCAAGAAGACTGTTCTCTTAAATCCTAAAACTGCATGAAATGAATTCTGCCAACAACCTGAAGGAACCTGGAAGCACATGTCCCCACCAGAGCCTCCAGATAAGAGCTAGGCTGACTGTCAACACTTGGATTTTGGACTTTTGGAAACACAAGCAAAGAAACAAATTAAGACACCCTGGACTTCTGACCTGTAGAGGTGTGATATAATAAACCAGAATCGTTTCAAACTGCTAAATTTGTGTTAATTTGCTATATAGCAGCCATAGGAAACTAACATACCATGGTAGCCAGGTAAAACACCTTTGCAACCCGGACAGAAATCAGAAAGCCCATCTCAGTGGTCATGGATTCCATGATAGTAAAGGGTCAATAAGATGTAGTTCCCACTCATCTCCTACCCTATGGACTGAGTAAACACCTAGATTTTCTAGACAATTCAGGCGGTGAGCTGGAGGTTGGAGTAATTCTCAAAATGATGATATGGAATGATATTCTCAAAATGGTGATGGAATGAAACTACAAATCAACTACAACAGAAACACTCAATTCTACACAAAATCATGGAAATTAAACAACCTGCTGCTGACCGATTGCTGGGTTAATAATGAAATTAAGATGAAAATCAAAAGATTCCTCAAACTGAACAGCAAGGGGGCACAAGCTACCAAAAATCTATGAGACTCAGCAAAAGCACTTGTAAGGGGAAATTTCATAGCCTTAAATGCCTACGTCAAAAAGACAGAAAGATCAGAAATTAACAACCTAATGACACATCTTAAGGAACTGGAAGACAAACCAAACCCAAAACCAGCAGAAGAAAAGAAATAACTAAAGTCCGAGCAGAACATAATGAAATGGAAAAAAAATATATAAAGGATCAATGAAACCAAAAGTTGGTTGTTTGAAAAGATAAACAAAATTGATAGATCTCTCACTGGATTAACCAGGAATAGAAGAGAAAGGACCCAAATGAGCCCAGTTCGAAATGAAAAAGGAGATATGACAACTGATACCACAGAAATACAAAATATCATCTGTACATATTGATACTATAAAAATCTCTGCATACATAAACTCAGAAACATAGAGGAAATGGACAAATTCCTGGAAACACACAACCTCCCAAGACTCAATCAGGAAGAAATAGAACTCCTGACAGACCAATAATGAGCAATGAGACTGAAGCAGTAATAAAAAAATCTTTCAAAAGGAAAAAAAAAAAACCCAGACTGGATGGATTCCAGCCACATGGACTGGCACATTTTACTACACCTACAAGAAGAGTTGGCATCCATACTGCAGAAATTACTCCGTAACAAAGAGAAGGAGCGAATACGCCCCAACTTGTTCTACGAAGCTGGCATCACCTTGATACCAAAGATAGGAAAGGACACAACAAAAAAAGAAAACTAAGACCAATATTCCTTATGAATATAGATGCAAAAATCGTCAATAAAATATTAGCAAACCACATTCAATAGCACACCAAAAAAAAAAAAAAAAATCCACCATGACCAAGTGGGCTTCATCCCAGGGATACAAGGATAGTTCAACATACAGAAATCAATAAATGTGATTCAGCACATAAGCAGAAGCAAAAACAAAAACCATCTCAATAGACGAAGAAAAAGCATTTGACAAAATCCAGCACCCTATCATGATAAAAACCCTCAATGAACTTGTCATAGAAGGACATATCTCAAAATTGTAAAAACCATATATGACCCACAGCCAACATCATACTGAACGGGGAAAAGTTGAAAACATTCTAAGAACTGGCACAAGACAAAGGTGCCACTGTCACCACTTCTATTCAATATAGTGCTGGAAGTCCTAACCAGGGAAATCAGGCAAGAAAAAGAAATAAATATTATCCAAATCGAGAAAGAGGAAGTCAAACTATCACTTTTTGCTGACAATATGATCTTATATCTAGAAAACCCCAAAGACTTCATCAAGAGACTCCTGGAATTGATAAGTAAATTCAGCAAAGTCTCTGGTTACAAAGCCAATGTACACCAATAACAGTCTATCTACAGTCAAATCAAAGACTTAATATCATTCACAATAGCTACAAAGAAAATGAAATACCTAGGAATATACTTAACCAACCAGGTGAAAAATCTCTATAAAAAAGAACTATGAAACACTGAGGAAAGAAATTTCAGACAACAGAAACAAATGGAAAAACATGTGCTCATAGATTGGTAGAATCAACATTGTTAAAATGTCCATACTACCCATAGTGATTTAGAGATTCAATGCAATCCCCATCAAAATACCAACATCATATTTCACAATCTAGAAAAAATAATTCTAAGGTTCATTTGGAAGCAGAACCAGCTAATGGACTTCATGAATAAGACAGGTAAGGGTTCAAATGACTCAACAGAGAATAAATTTAAATGATGTGACCATATTTCTAACTTGCAGTTACAAATTTGACTTGGAGAGCAACTCGAACAATTTCAAATGTATAACGGGAACTGAATTAAAATAACTCTACTGTTGAATTGTCTTTAAATTCAGTTTCTCATATATAAAACTTACTTAAAATGAAGTAAACATTGAATCAAATATCTAATTTTTTTCAACAGGATAGTCATTAAATTTGAAACACATATAATGCTTAGATCTAAGTCTCACTTAACTTTGAGAGAAGGTGTAGAACCAAAGACATACCAGGCAAATGCTGAAAAACCTTTCAATGGTAGTGAGCACACAATTCAAGCTGGGAATAACATTTGGTAATCTCTACTCTACACCAATCACTGAGCCCAATCCTTACACACTTTGTCTCATTTAATCCTTACAACAACCCAGCAAAATAGGGATTGCTAGTCCCATTTTAAAATCAAAACACTAAGAATCAGAGAAGGAACTTGCTCAAGGTTACACAGCCAATAAAAGACATACCTCTTACTTAACCCTGGCCTGACCTCTCTTAGTACAGAGAACATGACTAACACATGACTGTTCAAAATATGAAAATACAACATACATTTAGTAGAAATCCCAAAAGGCCGTGAGGCAGCAATATTATTCCAGGAATTGATCAACTTCTTGGTCTCTACCTTTCTGAACTTCCCTCCTCCTCCTCCTTCCCTTCTAAGCCTAATTGCCTCACCCTGGATTCCAATATGTGGTCCCATATAAAGAAGAAAAAAAAAATAGTAAAAATTCCTTTTAGGAATTTTATGATATTTGTTACGGTATTATTTTTATTGTAGAGCCAACTCATATAACAAATATTGGCCTTCTTTATCCTATGTTTAAGTTACATATATAAAAATTCCTAAAATTAATAAATTTTCAACATTGCCTGAGAGACAGAGATAGACATACAAAGGTTAAATTCTTAACTCTAGTATTTTGTCCTAACCATCCTCTTCCTCTCCTCTTTTTCAGCTGCACTGCCTCCTCTGCCCACTGTTTTCACTCCACAGACATTACTATTATTATTTAGAGATATCAGTATGAACTCACGTTTAGTTTAATATAGCCATAGTTACGTATAGAAATATTAAGAGAGATGTGTCTCTAAATGGATTTGTACACATTTATTTCCTCTCTCTGTCAGCTTTAGAGGACTGAGAAGCAATAACACAGAAGTAGCAAGGTGCACACCAAGACTCGGATCTTGGTATGTAATGCCATTTTCCAGTAAAGGAACTTGGAGAAACCTCTGATTCTAGGACTACGACAGGAAATACGCAAGAAACTCCATGTATGGCCAGAAAGTAAGGAAATGCTCAAAAAACAAAACAAAACAAAGAAAACCTCACAATAATAGGAATATGTCAAAAGGATATATGGGTCAACTAAAAAAGCTTCCAGCAGCCAAAGCTAAACAATTTATGAAACAAAACATATAAAGTATATTGGATTATATAAATACAAAGCATTGAATAAATATTCATGAGTCCATACTGATATGAATAAGTGACTGAATACATAAAGGAAAGAGAAGAGAAAAATATCCTATGTGGAAGAATTCCAAATAATTCATGTAGATAACTTGTCCTCAAGGAGGTAGAACGCAAATCCCCATTCCTTAACTGAGGGCTACACTAAGACTTGTTTCCAAAGGACACAGTCAGGTGGGTCAAAGTCAACATCTGTAGTTATAAGTCATGTTGACAGTATATACTTCTGATACAACGTTATGAAAATGGTACTTTATCTCTGTAGTCTTCCTCCCCAAAACCTGTAACTCCCAGCCAAATCATGAGAAAAACATCAGATAAATCCCAATTAAGGGACTGTCTACAAATACTTGACCAGTACTCCTCATGTTTGTCAGGGTCATCAAAGTAAAGGAAAGTCTGAGAAACTGTCACAATCCAGAAGAGTCTAAGGTGACACGATGGCTAAAGGTAATGTGGTATCTTGGATAGGATCCAGGAACAGAAAAAAGGCCATTACGTAAATACTAAATGAAATCTGAATAAAATCATGAGGCTTAGCTAATAATAACGCATAAATATTGGTTCATTAATTGTAACAAAATTATCATACTAATGTAGGATGTTAATAATAAGGGCAACTAGGTGCAGGGCAAATGGGAACTCTATACTATCTTTGCAATTTTTATAATTTTAGAATGGCTCTAAAATAAATAGTTTATTTTTTTTTAAAAAAGACAAAGTCTAGGAAAAAGGCTTTAGAAAATGTAATCACAGTACACTACTTACTTCTGCAGTAAAGCAAAGTTACAGAGTCCTAACAATATAAACAGTGATTATAGAACTCATAAGCAATAAATATATATTGTGATGGCAGAGGTAGGGATGTGAATGGTATGGCATTACTAAAAGTCCGCATCTATCAGCTAAAATCCTCATTTCCTATAGCAGTAGAAAATGAATACCATTTAAAACTGGGATGAGTCAAAAAAAATAGCATAAAGATACTGCTTTATATATGAGGGTGAATATCTCCCAAAGAGAGGGAAATATTTATCCCTGTGGGCCAGGAAGACAGAAAGTAAGATGGGTTGGAAAGTGCTATTTTAGCATTATAATCCTTTAGAACTATTTGAATTCTTTAGCACTTGGGTATCTATTACTTTAATACTTTTTAAAGGAAAGATAAATTTTCCAAAAATAAAATTCTATAAAAATAACTTTAGCAAGCTGACTTATGACCTACAGAGATTAAGTAATTTACTAATAAATAAAACAATCAGAATTAGAAACCAGGCTGCATGAATTCAGAGTCCATGTGCTTGGCTTTAGGCTATACCTTTCTGTGTGGTTAAGTGGTTAAAATAAAATAGTACCATTGTTCTACGGGAAGCAATGAATGGCAGGTATTTTTATTAAGTAAATACCAATGTAAACTTTTTTTTAATTGAAGAACTTCTTGCTGAAAAAGAATCTGTTACTTTTAATACTTCTATCTTCCACTCTCTCTTTCTCTGTTAAATGTCAACATGAAGAAGACAATTTGCTAACTGTTAAAGTAACCGATATCTAGGACCATTCATAAAAGCATAAATGAGATATCTGACATCCTTTATAGTTTTGACATCCTTTTTATAACACACATAAAGCATGTCATACTTTACAACATACTTTTACAGGTACCTAGAGCAATCAAATTCATAAAAACAGAAAGTAGAATAGTGGTTGCCAAGGCTGGGGAAGCGGGAAACAGGGTTTAATGGGCATAGAGTTTCCATTTTGCAAGATAAAAAGAATTTTAGAGATGGATGATGATGATGATGGTTGCACCACAACGTGAATGTATTTAGTATTATTGAATCATGATTTAGAAATGGTTTAGATGATATTTTATGTTGTATGTATTTTACTGCAATTAAAAACAATTTTAAATGTCAGCTTTACCCAGTAAAGCTGTCTACAAGAAACTCACTTTAGCTTTAAGGACACACATAAGCTGAAAGTGAAGGGATGGAAAAAGATATTCCATACAAATGCTAACCAAGAGAGCAGATGTGGCTCTGCTTATATCAGATAACATAGACTTTAAGTCAAAAACTGTCACATGAGACAAAGGAGGGCATTTTATAATGATAAAAGGATCAACTCATCAGGGAGATACAACAATTACAAATATATATATATATATATGTACCAAATATCAGAGCACCTAAATATATAGAGCAACTTTGATAGAACTGAAAGGAGAAATAGTATAAAAGACTTCAATACTCTACTGTACATAATGGACAGAACATCCATACAGAAGAGAAAGAAGGAAACAGAGGATTTGAGTAACACTATAAACCAAAGGGACATAACAGACATATACAGAACATTCTACCTAACAGCAACAGAATACATCTTCCTTTTAAGGGAACACAGATCTTTCTTCAGGAAAGATCACATTAGGCCACCAAACAAGTCTTAAACATAAGAAGACTGAAATCCACAAAGGTATGGAAATTAAACAACACAATCTTAAAGCACTGGGTCAAAAAAGAAATCAAAAAGGAGATTAGAAAATACCTTCAGATTAATGAAAACAAAAATACAACATACCAAAACTTACGGGCTGCAGCAAAAGCAGTAATAAAAGGGAAGTTCACAGTGATAAACATTGATATTAAAAAATAAGAAAGATCTCAAATAAACAATCTAACTTTATACCTCCAGGAACTAGAAAAAGATGAACTAAGTGCAAAGTTAGCAGAAAAAAACAAAGGTTAGAGCAGAAATAAATGAAACAAAAAATAGGAAAAAAAATAAAAAAAACTAAGAATTGTTTTTTTGGAAAAGAAATCAAATTAACATACCCTAAGCTAAACTAAGAAAAAGGAGAGAAGCCTCAAATAGATAAAACCAGAAATGAAAGAACAGACATTGCCACAAATAGCACAGAAATAAAAAGGATCCTAATAGACTACTGTGAACAATTATATGCCAACAAACTAGATAATCTAGAAGACATGGATAAATTTTTAGAAACAATCTACCTAGACTGAATCAGAAACAGGAAGTCTGAATAGACCTATAACTAGTATGGAATTCAAATCAGTAATCAAAAAACTCCCAATAAAGGACAGACCAGACATCATCACACACAAATTCTAATGAAGCATTTAAAGAAGAGTTAATACCAATCTTCTCAAACTCTTCCAAAAAATTAAAGATGAGAGAACACTTTCAAACTACTTTATGAGACCAGCACTAATACTGAAGCCAGACAAAGATACCACAAGAAAACTACAGGTTAATATCCCTAATGAACAAACACGCAAAAATCCTCAACAAAATACTAGTAACCTAATTCTGGAATACATAAAAAGAATCAAATGCCATGACCAAATGAGACTTATCCCTAGGACACAATTACGGTTCCATATACAAAAATCAACCACACGACCAATACATTAACAGAATGAAAAGAAAAAAATCCATATGATCATTTGAACAGATGCAGAAAAAGCATTTAACAAAGTTCAACGCCTATTCATGATTTAAAAAAAAAAACACCTCATTTGTTGTTTTGGGATTTTTTAATAGAGGCCAGTCTCACTGGGGTTAGGTGGTATCTCATTGTGGTTTTGATTTGCATTTCTCTAATGATTAGAGATGATGAACATTTTTTTGTATGTTTTTTGGCCATTATTCTGTCTTCTTTGGA
>CAUYRT010081685.1:0-19690 GCA_963574885.1 Lepilemur ruficaudatus | reverse complement strand
GGCATGGTGGTGCATGCCTGTAGTCCCAGCTACTCGGGAGGCTGAGGCAGGAGGATGGCTTGAGCCTAGGAGTTTGAGGTTGCTGTGAGCTAGGCTGACGCTATGGCACTCTAGCCCGGGCAATAGAGTGAGATTCTGTCTCAAAAAAAAAAAAAAATCAACTGTTGATGGTGACATGATTTTCCCATCCTGCCCCAGCCTTCTCCTACTGTGTGGCACATTCACATGCATCCCTACACATCTCCGATGCACTCACCCGCACACTCACGTGCACATTCCCCTAACTCACGCTAACCCGCCCACCCCCTGAACATACACACACTTTGAACCCGCCCCCCCGCCATACACACACTCCACTCTCCACACTGCACACCCCAGCCTAGGTTCACACTCACCCAAGTCCATGCTCATGGCCCACCCCACTACGCAACTGGTCTGGCCCACACTCGTGTGCAGGCTCCCAACCAGGACAGCAGCACAGGATTCTTGTCCTGGGCTTGCAGGTGTCCTGGCCCTAAAGGGGAATATGGTGAGGCCTCCTGGCAGTCTGGCTGGTGAAACTGTCAGGGTGAAACCTCTCCCCAGTCCCTTAAGATCCCATGGGGAGAAAGAGACTGGCCTTGAAACTTGGCTAACCAAAGAGCAAGCATCCAGTGCCACCTAGCGGTGCCCTGGAGGAGGGCAGGGGGTAACCGAAGGGGACCCCACTGTTTCCCCATAGGCAGGTAGTGCCTGGTGTCCCAGGTGTACAGAGGGTTCTGGGACCCAGCCAGGCAGCAGGGGATCAGGGGATCGGGGAGGTCCCTGGTGGGGAGGAAACAGGCAGCTCTTCTCTGAGTAGAGCTAAGGACACACTCAGTTCTGTCCAGTTCAGCTCCAGAAACCAGAGAGGCTGCCCGTTCTCTAGCCTCAGATACCGAGAGGCTGTCCCCAGAACAGGCTCTAAGACATGTGAGGGCTGGCAAGGGGGTGGGCTGGCCACATGATTCTGGGCCCACATCCCTCCTGTCCAAGTTCAAGAGGCTAAAAGGAGAAAAGAAATCATCCTGAGGGTTAAGGGGAGAAGGGGAGCCATCAGGGAGGGGGCAGAATCCCGCTCCCAGGGTCCTCAGTCCAGCTTGAATTTGGCCTCTGATTCCTTCAGCAGGTACAAGCTGTCATCTTCCAGAAAGCTGTGGGCCGAGGGAGGAGCCCACTGAGGCACGCAGCTCTGAGAGCTCCCTCGCGGGCGGGGAGCGGGGAGTGCAGGCAAGCTGGGAGGGGGCGGATGGGCGCAGGAGCAGGCAAAGAAGGGCACAAAGCAGGTGGGAGCCAGGCAGGGAGTAGCACCAACCTGAAAAAGAGGATGTGGACAGGGATGGTGCTGATGTGCCAGATGGCGTGGGCATCCAGGACCCAGAAGAGAGGTGGGAAGTCGAGCAGCTCGAGCAGGGACAGCCCCTGCAGCAGCAAGACCACGGCCACACACTTGCGCACGTGAGGCAGCCGTCGCTGGTTCTGCAGGCACCAGGCCAGCCACCACACCATGTTCACCAGGCCTGGGTGCCAGTGGGCAGTGGGGCAGAAGAGGCTCATTCCCTGGACTCCTTCTCCCTCCCCAAGGCCACCCCCAGCCCCATGCTCTTTGACCCCAGGATCATCCTCAGGCTCTCCCAGCCTCTCCTCTCTCATCTCAAATTCTTCCCCCTTCCTCCACCCTAAGGGTCTCTCTAGAACCTTCTTCTCCAGGAATGGACCCAATGCCCCCACCCGCACCCCAAGCCAGCAGTTTTGCAGATAGCCCAAGGCCCCTGAGGCCTCAGCCCTGCCTCACCAATAGCCACGTTGGCTGCCAGGTTGTAGCCGTAGTCGAAGCGGATGAGGCTCAGGTAGGAGATGTGCGCGGTCAGCATGAGCAGCAGGAGGGCCCGGAAGGCACTGGCCACAGCCGGGCGCTGCAGCCCCACGGTCCTGCCCCACCATCCAGAGCTGCTCAGAGGGTGGGTGGCCCATCCACAGAGCAGCACTCCCTGAAGCATCTCCTCCCCTCAACATCAGTCTGTGCTCCCTGAAGCCACCAATCCCTTCCCCCACCAAAACAGGCTAGCTGGACAGGCCAGAGGCCTGGGGCCAAGAACTACAGCTCCTTGTGGGGAGCCAGGGCCCCCCAGTCTTGCCTCAGAGTCCCCCTCCAGGACAGCCCGAGGCAGTGTCGGGAGACCAGGCCCTTGGGGCACACCCCCCGGGGAGGGCTGGGTGACCCCTTTCTGCCCCTAAGGCCTGACTTTGCCCCGGCAGCCACCAAGGCAGGCTCACCTGACGCAGCACAGATACACTGAGTGCAGGATCACAGTGGAGGCACAGAAGTAGTCCATTTTCTGAGGACAGGGAGAGCCGTGGGGGCCAGTGTGAGGGGAGCAGGAGATAGACAAGGCTCCGCAGAGAGCAGGGCCCAGGGAGGACCCACGGGAATGGGGGCAAGCAGGGGTGGTAGGGAGAGGATGGGGGTCCCGGGCTTGTCATCAGTGGGGACCATGTCTCTTGCTCCTCTGCCTATCGCTGTTTCAGTCCTGAATTGAACAGACTGACCCTTGAGATCACATTTTACAATTTTTTAAAAACATGCCGAGCAGTGAGGCTATGGAGGCAGCGGTGGAGGGTGGCCGCCGCAGAATGCAGAGCCCGGTCCGGAGCCCGCCAGCCGTGGACTCAACCTGGATTGAGCCCCTTTACCAGCTGGGTGACCCTGAGCAGGTGGTTTTGCCTCTCCAAGGCTCAGCCACCTCGTCAATCAGAAAGTGGTAACAGTCTCACCTACCTCCCAGGGTTCGAGTGCAGCTCAAGTGCACGAATATGTCTGAAACGCCTCGCTCAGAGCACGCGCCCCTCAGCAGAGTCAGCTACACTCCAGAGCCCTGCTCTGCCCACCCGCCTTGGGCTCCTCCAGGATAGTCCCACGCAGGAGGGGGAGCTGGAGGGGCGCTCACCTCTGTGAGGTCGGTGTCCCTGGTGTGGAAGACAGTGGACCAGAACCAAGCGTTGAGGGACACCTGAGGAGGGACGGGCTGGTGAGCATGCTGCCCCGCGGCAGGGGAGACCCCCAGGGGGTCATGTCCACCTTGCCTTCTGGAAGGGGCTCCCTGGGGTGAGAAATGTGCTTTCCCTTGGCCCCCGGGGGCCTCTGAACAAACCCATGTCCCTCCATCCCTACCCAGCCTGGTTCCCTAGGGTTGACTTCCTGCCAGCCCGAGCCTCCAAGGCCACAGGGGGCTGCAGCCTCTACAGGTTCACAGGTTCTGGCCTGGCCTGGGAGCCAGTTCTGACAGAGCCAAGTTCCCTGGTTACTCAATCGCTAAGACAACAGCCCCCAGGGGCCTTGCCTCCTCCCCCAACCAGCAGGTGATGACAGCCCCACCCGGGCCCAGGGGAGCTGGTGACCTCAGCCTCTGGGGGCGGGAATGAGGTGGGTGGGGTGGAGGGGTTCGAGCCAACTTGGGGTGTGATTTGAGGGAGGGAGGGTGGGAGGGAGATGAGGCAGGTCCCACTGGGGCCCAGTCTCTGAGCAGGAGGGTGGCCAAGGGAGCCCAGCTTCCTCCTGGCTGGGCCGGCCCAACCCGCCAGACCAGTGGCTGCTCCCAAGCCCTGAGAGGAGCAGAGGCCAGAGCTGGAAGGGCTGTGGTGGGCAAGGGCTGGCACTTTTTTCAGGGACTGCTGTGTCTGCAGCAGAGACCCAAATTACTGAAGTGGGCAGGAGGAAGGACTGGGAAACCTGTGACAACCAAAGGAAGGAACAGCGGGGCCAGGCCTGGACCAGCCTGTAGGTGGGGAGGGATGGCTAGGATGGATGGGACGAGCCTGCAGAGATGGATAAAGGCCAAGAGCTGCTCACACGGGCCCAGCGTGCCAAGAAAGCAGGCCAGGCAGGGGACAGAGGGAGCAGGGCAAGAAGCCACTCTCTGTTGGGCACTGCAGCAGCAGGGTCACATGGTAGGATGGGTTCCCTAACGCAAGCCCAGGGAGCTTAGGAGAGAATGGGAAGAGAAGGGTGGAGGCAGGGAAGGGCTCTGTGGCAAAGCCAGTCTGGCATTCTCACGATGCCAGCTTGGGAGGGCTCAAGGCAGCCAGGTGCGGCCTGCCAGGCCTGGGCCCTGGGCTGGGCTTGCTGTTTATGCGTCCCTTGACCCGGGCAAAGGGCCTGCCCTTCTCAGCCCAAGCTGCCCCTGGGACAAATCAGCAGCCTAAGTGAAATTTTAGTTCCTTCCCAGCCCTGGCATCAGGTGACTTGGTCTAGGTCGGGTTGCTTCTTTCTTTGAGAATGGCCACTTTCTCCCTCCCACCTGGCCTTCCGCAGAGACAATCACGGAGGCCTGGTTTGGAGGCTGGAAGATGTACCTGAACCTGGCAGCTTCTTGGACACTGCTCCCACAAAGTCTGCAAAGCTTGGGGTCAGGACGGGGAGAAGAGTAGGCGTGGCCTGGAGACAAGGCCCAGGCAATCGTGTGGACCAGGTCTCCTGGGCAGGCCAGGAACAGGGACATCTTTAGGGAGGAGAGTGGCCCTGGTGCCAGTGTGGGAGGAAGGAGGGGAAGGCAGCAGGGAGTGGCAGCCAGCCAGGTCTCCTTGTCACCCACAGCAGGAAAGGGGAGGTGACAAGAGGACTGAGCTAAGTGGTGGCTGGAACACCCAGAATAGGGTGTGTGTATTCATGTGTACACAAAGGGCCACAGGCCATGTGAGGGCTATTCAGTCCCCTGTCCAACCGCCTCCCCGGGTGCTTTCCACTTACAGGGACCCACCTGAAGCCTGGACTCTGTATCCCTGAAAAGTCCCCTCTCCCCTGAGAAGTATCCCATTTTGAGGATGCTCCTCTTCTCACCCTCTCCTCAGATTTAGGAGGTAGTATCATTAAGACTGCAAGCCCTACAGCCAGATTGCCAGGATGCAAATCCTGGCTGTGCATTTCCCATGTGTCCTTGGGCAAGTTATTTAGCCTTGCTGTGCCTCAGTTTTCTCATCTGTAAAATGGGAATAATCATAGTGTCGATAAGGATTGAAGGAGTAATGCAAACACAGTGTACAGCACAGTGCCCAGGATGGGGAAAGTATTAGGTGTTATTTCACTCCATCTTGCTGACCAGCACAGAGCCCTCTCAGCTCCTCACAGACCTGAGACTGAAGGGGCCAAGTCTGCCTCCCACTCTCCTGTAGGCCAAGGACATCTAGGCAGAGGAGGGGGGGTCTCCCCAGCAGCCTAGGCCCACCTCCACAGCTCCAGGCTGGGGGCCAAATGTCTGGAGTCTCCACTATGAAACAGCCTCTGCTTTCAAGTCCTGCTTCGGCTCCTAAATAGCTGTGTGACCTTGAACACATAACTTATCATCTGTGCGTCTCAGCTACCTCATCTACAAAACAGGGTTCATGACAGTGCCTACCGCACAGGAGGGTTGTGAGAGCAATGTCTGCAAAACACCTGGCACTAAGAGTCACTCGGTAAACGGTTGCTGTTACTGCTGCCTGGGACACAGCAGACGCTCCATAAATGTCAGTTTCCTTCATCATGTCCCGTAGGCTGACTCTCACCACTTTCTTTCACCTGACCCCCAACTTCCCTTTCTTCAAGGGTCACTAAGCTCAAGGTCAAACCACGGGGCCCCAGGATCTCTCCATCCCTGAATGCAGACACCACAGCTATGGGGAGAGCCCCTCCTCCTCCTGAGCCACTTCCCACTAGCATGGACCGAAGAGATACCATTTCTCTGCACTCAGAGTTTGTCATCAAGATGCAGGGGGGACAGATGGGACGTGGAAGGAAGGGGAAGTCCGAGATGCAAACTACGACTGCTCTCAGGCTCCTCAGCCGAGCTCGAGTGGAATGGGGCGCAGATGGGCTAACTGGCCAGGCGGGCAAGGGGCTGCCCAGCGGGCACCGAGCACTGCGTGTAAACACTGAGGAGAGGGGGCAGCCAGGTGCCCGCAGGGGTGGAAATGGAGGCTGGGCAGAGGGAGAGAGATCAAGAGGCTGTTTCAGTCTCTTGGAAAAATAAGAAAATTGAGACAAAAATATCATAGCCGTGAAACTGGTTGGATGCCAAGTGAGCCAGATCTGTCAGGAATTCGACCCCAGCGCTAAGCCCCAGTGCTCCGGGCTGTCATTGACACCGTGGCGGTAGGGACAAGTGGGTCTTTAAATAGCTTGGTGTCTCAGAAGTGGGGGAGGCAGAATGTTAAATATGATGCCTGCTGCCATCCTGCCTGCTCCCCCCCCAGGCCACAGTGTCTCACCCCTTGCCTCAGGCTCCCTCCTGAGAGAGGGAAAAAGGTGGATGGAGATGGAGGAAGGAGAGATTTTTCCACCATCAAAAAGGATTCCTTGATTTCCTGCTATTGCTTGTTCCACTGGCTCTTGTCTGACTGTTGGGAAGTCCTTCCTGAAGTCTGACCACCATTCTGCTACAGCCTTAACCTACCTCTTCTTGTAGTTTCCTCAACAGAGGGAGTGCACAGTTAGTCCTTATACCCATAAATCATCCTGCAAAGACAGTTTGGAATTCCCTGCCACCTCACCCCCTTATCTCTACACTTGAGGACCTTTCCTTGCTAGATGAAGGGGTAGGGAATTGGTTTGGCTCCTAGCTTTGGCAGAGAGCAGGGGCCGCCTGCACCATGAAGTCAAAGGGCCACGGTGTGCAGAACTTTGGCGGGCTCCCCAGCCCTGCCTGGCAGCTGCCCAGCCAAAGCCCAGACCTAAGTGGCAAGGCAGAGGCCGCCTCCTTGCACCAAAGCTTCATTAGCCTGCAGTGTTCCTCATTTCCCAGAGAGCAGACCAAGACACTCATCCTCCAAGACCTAAGCCAGAGCAGGTGAGGGGCCTTCCTACCCCGCCCCAACAGAAATCAGGAGCCCCACTGCTCCAGAAGACCCAACCCAGGACAAAGGCCGCTGCCACTCCCTCCACACAGCTCAAGATCCCTCCCTCCTGCAGAATCACACACACAGTACTAAAGGTCAACTGGGAAATCCAAACTAGGTCATCGACAGGAGTGTGGGTTCTGAGGCTCTGTCCCTTGAGGCCCTAGTGGTGGCATGAGGGGTTCCCATGTCTCAGAACCCCATATCCCACAGGGTCCCCCGAGACACAGGTTCCAGCTATTTGCCCTCTCCCACCCCAACTCTCTTAACTCTCTTGATCTCTCCCTAAGGGTCCTTGGTCACCCTGGACTGCAGGATGCCCTGGGAGGTGTGACCCCTTGCCAAGAAGGAAGCTGAGTCCAGATACCACTGAGATGAAAGATCCAAGAATCAGGAAAATCAAGACCAGCGTTGTGAAGTGACCACTGGCCTCTGGCACATGTCATGAAGACAAAGACTGGGACGCTCTGAGGTCCCCTCAGATCTGCGATCTATGCAAGGAGGTGTGTTCTGCTCTGAGCTGTGTTCAGAGAGTTCAAGCAGGGCTGTCCTATGCTCTCTAATAGGGGCGGGGGCAAGGGGACGGTACAGGCAGTGGGCCCAGACAGACAGCATCCCTGGAAGAACCCCAAGGGAAAGGGGACAGGTGCAACCTCCTCAATTTCCCTGCCCTTCCTGCTTTCTTGGCCAGGACCAAATTCCCTTCTCTGCGAGAGACCTACATAGGAAGTGGTGGCTCTATCTCACCCATGCCTGTGATTGTGTGTGCTGATGCCAGGCCCTGCCTACATCAGAGCCCCTGGCCCTCAGCCTGGCACTCAGGGCCCTCTCTGCCCCATCTCCTGTCCCTCCACTCCCCTGTACACAGCCACTCTGGGGCCAGACTGACTGTCCCTTGGTTGTCTGGCTGGGTCCCACACGTGGCCAGGTCCCACATGTGTACCTCAGGCCTGGAATGCTGGAATCCAGTCTCCTCTCCCCTGATATGCACGTGTCTAAGCCTTGCCAGGCCTGCAAGTCCCAATGAAACCCCTCCCCCTCCCTGGGCTTTCCTGGCAGACGTCCCCAGCTGGAGGATGTGGTCTCCCAACCTCACAAATCCCAGGCCTCCCTGCCCAGCCCCCTGGGCTATGCCTACATTCTGCCGCCCAGGCCTGCTGGACCTGTGCCTCCCACTATCCTTAGCTCCCTGGGACGGGGGCTTCAGCCCCTACAAGTACTAAACCCCGTCTCTATCCACAGCAAGTGCTCCATGAACATTCATCATAGGACAGGGAGGCAGCCCAGAAGAGGGGACAGGAACTCAAGCCCTGGGATCAGACAGCCCCGGATGCTAACCCTGTCTCCACTCCTTACTAACTCATTAGCTGTTAACTTTGGGCAAGTTTTGTTCCCTCTGAGCCTTACTCAGAGCTCACGGGGGTGTTACGAGGATTAAACAAGAAAATGTATGTAAAGTGCTTATTAGGACAAGCCTGTCACATGGCTCGTGTTTCATAATTCATAACGATTATCCTTAACAGTTGTTGACTAGGAAGTATAGTGAGGATCGACACTTCCCAGAGGTTCAACAGTGTTCTACCCTGCCCCTTCTGGTGCCCACCTCCCAGGTCCAAGGCTTGGCCTGGACATCTCAGCACACCCCTTGCTATGCTATCAGTTTTCTTAAGGTCCTTAGAGACCTCTGGGTCACCAGACCCAGCGGCATCCTTCAGTTCTCGTTTAAATTGACCGTCCAGTAAAATTCAGGAACGCAGACCACTCTCTCCTTCCCACGCTTGTCCCAGGCTCCCCCGAGCACACCATCTCCTAGTTTTCCACCTATGCCTCTGGCCACTCCTTCTGTCTCCATTGCTGGCTCATCCTCCTCTATCCAGTCATTAAGTCTGGGGGTTTCTCAGGGCTCCATCCTAGACCCCTTCTCTTCTCACTGTCCAAGTTCTCTGTCTGCCGTGGTGATGTCACCCACGCTCATAGCTTCTATCACTGTCTCATACGCAGAAACACAGGGGTCATCCTTGACTCCTCTCTCCCCATCTGACCTGCTACCCAGGGCTGTCAGCACAGCCAAGACAGTGAAAGTGGAGACTCTGGAGCCAGACACCTGGAATCAACCCTGGCTCCAAGACCAAGGGGAGGCAACTTAACCCTTTCAGCCTGTGGTTTCCTCCTCTGTAAGCTGGGGATGATAATACTGCCTCATAAGCTGCATTAAACAAATGTCATGGGGCCCACTGATTGGGACAGAGCCCCTGCATTAGGCCCCAACAGACCAGAGCAAACCAAAATGGAGTCACTCATGCTCAATGCTGCATAATCAAACCGAAACTTTAAGGAGGCAGATAGAGCCCTAAACAGACCGCTTTTTCCTCATAACAGGAGATTTTAGTCTACCTAAGTCAGCATAAACAGGAAGTACTCTCTGCTTCAACACTTACAAAAAAGTAACCTGATGTTAACCAATCAGACTTCTTCCCACCCTACAGAACCCACCGCTCTGCTATCACCCAGCAGGAGCTCTCATTCTAATTTGTAGAACGAACACTGCTCTGATTCATGAACTGCAAATAAAAGCCAATTGGATCTATAACTAAATTTGTCGTAATTTTGTCTCTTGACATTTGTTACAAGATAAACAAGGTTAATATTTATAAAATGCTTAGAATGTACCTACAATACAGTAAAAACTATACATATTATTTAAATAAAATAAATTTTAAAAAAATTTCATGTCACCTCCAAAACACAACTGAAACATACATCCCTTTAATGCCCAAGACCTGTGTCACCTCTCTAGTCTAGCTGCTGGGCCCTATGCTAAAACTACCAACTGGTCTATTGCATCCACTCCCGCCCCCTCCAATCTGTTCTCTACACAGTAGCCAGAATGAGTTTTCCAAAGGGCAAATCTATTCATGAAACCACTTCTCTTCTCAATCCTCATTTAAAATCCCTCGGTGCTTCCTGATGCTTTGAGAGTCAAGCTCTACAGTGTGAGGCTATCGGTGGGCTGGCCCCATGCGCCGCCCATCTGCCCACCCATCTCACGCCCACTCCCTGGCTTCCTGTGTGGTAGGCCTCTTGGCCTTTCAGGTCCTCAAATGACCCTCACTCTCTCCTGCCTGTGTACTTTCTGAGTCTTGGATCCTTGAGCGAAGCCTTTTGACTTAATCCAAAATTTACAGAATAGATCCTTTTAATAAAGGGATCTGTTCTGTAAAATTTGGATTTGATTGAGGGGCGGCACTTGGGGACCTGGAGGGCCACATGTGGCCTTGAGGCTGCAGGTTCACCACACCTGGTTTAGAGGATTCCCCCTACTCTTCTCAAATTTAGGGACCTATTTTTAAGTACTTTTGGGTGTCCAGCACCCAGCAAAGTGCCTGGCACATAGTAGGTGTTCAGCATGTGAGTGAATGGCGCTGTGACAGCAGGATGGTGAGTGAGTGTGGATTTTTTTCCTGAAGCTTTTTAGGGATAGCTCTGACCTAGAGACATGCACTTCAGCCTCCAACGCTCACACCCTCCCCAGGGCTGTCATAGTTCATATCTGTACCCTAGTCCGTGCCTCTCACACAATTCCAGGCCCTGGATACTGGCTGCTCAGACCAACCACACTGAGGCTGACAGCCTTTTCTGGGTAATCAGATGGAACTGTACCTCAGCTTCTCCAGGGATGGTCTGGGACTAGGCTGAGCTCTAGACAGAGTCCCGTGGCTGCTGCTGCCTAGGAGGTCTGGGCTAGAACTGAAATCACTCCCAGTCCTGCAGAGGGGTCCTTGGAGAGACCTATGGTCCCAGCATCCTCTCTGCCACCCATCTCCCTTCTGTGTTTGTAAACTGCCCTACTGGGTCTTTTAGTGGCTTCTTCTTTGGGACAAGAAAAATGTCTCTTTCTCCTCTCCTTCCTAAACCACCTGGCCTGGGACTCTGCTAGAAAGGTAAGGCCCTACTCAGCACCTTCCCTGTTTTCTCCCCAGGCGTGACCACCCCGCAGCTGCAAATTTAGCCCTGGAAAACAGAGGGGAAGCTGGGTGGGTAGAAGCCCTGTTGGGTATTAATAGGGATCTAAGAGTTCCTCCTTCCTAGACGAGGGGCTACAGCAGGAATCCTGCCAGGTTACCTACCCAGGCGAAGGCCACACAGGTGTGGTACATGGGGGAGGAGGCTGGCACGGAGGTACGGTAGCGGCAGAGCATCACCAGGCTGGCCAGGCCATTGAGAAAAGAGGCCACGGCAGAAGCCGGCTCTTGAAAGAACAGGAACCGGGAGAAGGGCCACTGAAAAAGGAGCAGATGGAGGAGGCTTGAGGGGCAGGCAACCCTCAGCTGGCCCAGTCACACTTTTCTTGACATGCTGCATTAACAGGTCTCCAACTGGCTCTTCAGCTCTGCATTTAGGCTAAAGCCTCAGGTTCAGTGCTTTTCCAGTGCCTGGGTAAGGGTCACACCCCCTGTCCTGGGCAGTATGCACAGCACCGCAAACCCTGATCTCAGGGAAAACCAGATGGCCAGTGTAGGTGGCTCACTGTGGCCTGGTGGAAACAGCACAGACCTGCCATCCAGAAGACATAGGTCCCCATCCCTCCTCTATTGCTGACCACAGTCCTCTGGGCCTCAGCTTACTCTGTGGAAAAGTGGGGAGAATAATTCCTGCCAACTGCAACAGGCTAGAATGAAATAATACTGGATCAAAAGGCACCAGCAAACTGTGCCTTGCCGAGCAATCAAAGGGGTGTTAGTATTAATCCAGACCACTATCGGAAAAGCAACAGAAAACGCGTCACAATGTGTCAGGAAATTTCTCCCTGCAGCAAGGTGGGCATCTCAACCACCCTAAGAATCCCAGCACCACTTTCTGAGGAGACTCCAAAGCCTCCTGGATTTTGTAGTTCCAAATTCAGAGGCAGGTCCGATCCAATTATATAAAAACCAGCAAATTTTGAGAAGAACAGGTATAAACATGCACCCATCACCCCATGTCTCAAATTGCTTGGACACTGTGGTCCAACTCGGAGGTATCTAATTCCTACCACACTACCACCATATACCTACCCTGACCCTCCAACTCACCTTGCCATGGAACTGAGGCACTTTGTGACCTTCCTGGAGGTAGAGGCCAACGGTGACCCACATGCACTCATACTTACAGTCATCCGGACAGGTCCAGCCTGAAACAGACAAATGTGGCTGGGTGGACTCCCCAGTACAGAGAGGTACAAAGAGATCAGGAATGGGGCCCAAGCTGAAATACAGGCCAAAAGGGACTGCACATGGGAAAGAACCAGAAAAAATCTCAAAATTCTAGCTTCTCACTTAAATGGATAAGAAATGGAAGGGATGTGTGTCTATGTAGGTGTATTTTAGGGGTGGGAGTGTATAGTGAGCAAATAGAAATGTTTCTTCTCTTTTCCTTTCATCCAAGATGGTGATCTTGGCATCTGATGGACTCACCTATGGAAACCTGGGATAATGTTTGTCTTCCTGAACACAGGATTTACTCTCATTCGCCAGGATGGAGCCCTTACTGTCTTATTCCCCTCCTTTGAAAATGCAGCGCAGATTCTTCAGCCTGACTTTTGAGGATCCAAATTGAGTTTCCAACCTTATTTGTCACTATTTTTATGCCCTCTTCTCCCTGAGTAAAGCAAGCCAGTGGATGTGCCCACATCTACCCAGGGCATTCACTCACTCTGTTCCCTCTGTCAGGAATGCAGTGTGGTAGTAAAAAGGACAAACTTGTGGTAACAGGCCAGAAGTAGAAACTCTGCTTTATCACTAACTGGCTGTGTGACCTTGGGCAGGGCACTTAACCTCTCTGAGTATCTGTAAAACTGGCATTAGAGAAACTACCTCAAAGAGTTGTGATAAAAACCAACAGACTTATTGTGACACCTGCCACACAGTAAGTACTCAATATATTGGTTCCTTGACCATTATTGTTACAGGTCCAAATTTAATGTATCTGTCCAAAGACCTCCTTCACTCAAAACACTCCAAAATGAATCCTGCCTCCACTCCCTCAAAGCCAGAGTAGATTCCTTACCATCCTAAATGCTTCTAGGGCTTAATCTAAGAGTCTTTTAGGGCTGAATCATTCCTGTACTTGAGAAAGCTAATGTCCCGTGGTTGGGGGCTGACTGTAAGGTCCAAAGGGCAAGACCCTGGTTTGATTTCTGTGTCATTCCAGGGCTTTGTACCCAGTAAGTATTTAGTAAATATCCTTTTGATTGAATAAATAAAAAGCAAATGAAAGCTTCTGGGAAAGTAAGACAGTCTGATGAGCGCTCATCACCCAGGGGGCTCCACTCACTCACTCTCATTAGAGACCCTGTAGGGGGAAACTTAAGATCCAGAAATTGCAGAGTACAAGGGGCGGGGCCAAGACCAAGGGGCGGTGCTTATTATGGGAGGGGCTTACCTGCTAGACTCATGTAGATTGGCTGGCGGGAGCGGAAGTGCTTCAGAGCGCCCCCCGAGCAGTTCCGCTCTTCGCACTGGAGTACGCAGTCGCGGTACACCGGCTCACGGTCGCCCTGGGAGCCGCTCGCTATTGCGGCTGCCCCAACTAGCAGCACCAGCCGCGCCGCCCAGCCGGCCATCCCTTCACCCTGGCTCGCCGCCGGGGGAGGAGCTTAGGAGCGTAGGAGCGTGTGAAACTTCCACTTCCGGAGTAACCGGAAGTTCCTGTGTTCTTTAGTCTACTCTCCGCTGAGGTCCACCGAGTTTGAATAAAAGTTCCCGGATTTTTGTGGGTTCCTGCCCCGCCCCTCATCCTTCTGCCATCTCCTGATATTGAGGCGACTGGGTTAAGGGAAGGGGTATGCCTGATCGGTTAAGGAGCAAAATAAAGTGTTTTGTTTCTGTTTTTCTTCTCCGGGGTCTTTCTTTTTTGACGTAGGCCTATTTTACCGTAACCAGCCCTGTCGGATTTCACTTTCTAAATGCACCTGGAACTGTCAACTTCTCTCCATCTCTTCTAAACACATCGTCATCTGTCACCAGGACAGCTGCAGTAGCCTCCTAACAGGGCTCCCTGCCTCTACTTTTGCCCCCTCCAATCCGCGCTCCATTTTCAAAAATTCAAATTTGACCATGTCTCTTTCTTTCCTAAAATTCTATAAGCACTACGATGTAATATTTCAATTGGTTCCTAATTACACTTAAGATACAATCCAAACTCCACAAGCCCTGCATGATCTGGCCCTTGCCCACTAACCTCCCTCACTCCCTTGTTCCAGACCCGCTTCAAAGGGCCATGTCTCTTGCACTTCCTGACTTTGGCCAGTCTGTATCACTCTCTTCTGCTTATTCTTCTAGTCTCAATTTAAACACCATCTTCTGAGGGTGATTGTTAACACCTTGAGGATGATATACAATGCTCTGTTTTCCCCACGCAGGGTGAGAACCTCTGATGTCCTGTTCACCACTTTACCTCCAGCATTAACACAGAATTTGGCTCATGTTAGGTGGTAAGTGCGATTTAAAAAAAAAACAAAAGAAACGAACAACACAATTCAACAAAAGAGGTCGCTGGGTGCCAAATTCAGGGCTGTCAAGTTACCAGCGTGGTTCTACACTGAGATAGGAAATATGTAATATTTCAAAGAAAATTAAGGAAGACACTTGGGAATAGGATACTTGCTTTAATATCCCCCCTCCCTACCTCCCCTGCATTATCACCAGCACCCCCCCAATCTCATTGAAGCATTGAAGCCTTTCCTGAATGATAACCTTTTCTCTTCCCCCACTTTCTTCGCTCCCTAGTCAACTTTTCCTTTTTATCCTGGGGTGGTGGAATGAGCAAGAAGTAACTTCACATTCCATTCATTTCCTTACTCAGCAAACATTTCCTTATCCCTTAGCTTTAGCACCTGGCTAAGCAGGGCACAATTACTGGAGGCACCATTCACATTGCATTTTCTTTGAGTGGTGCTCAGGGGAGCACCATTCACATTGCATATTCTGTGAATGGCAACTCTTGCAGTTAAATATCACATGAATAGTGTCCCCTGGAGTTGACCACCCAGTTGATACTGACTGGGAAACAGAAATGAAAAACAACCACTGAGCCCTCCAGGAGCCAACTAGAAACAATTAAGTGCTAATACTACTTTGCATCTGATAGATCAGTCCTTTTGCAATACATTTTTTTTTTTTAGCACCAGAACTTGGAGTAGGATGCAATACATTTTTTAATGTTTTCGTTTAGTCCTTACTATAATTCTGGAATGAATCTATCTTTTTATAATAATCCCCATTTAAAGATGAAGACATTCTACTCGGGAGGCTGAGGCAGAAGGATCGCTTGAGCCCAGGAGTTTGAGGTTGCTGTGAGCTAGGCTGACGCTATGGCACTCTAGCCGGGGCAACAGAGTGAGACTCAGTCTCTAAATAAATAAATAAATAAATAAAGATGAAGACATTAAAGATTAAAGAGGATGAAATCCTTACAAGGTAGGAATTCTCCTTTTGAGAAGACTTCTATATAGGACTCTTTTAAGTTTTCAGTTTTGAAGACCTCATCCTATATTATGTCAAACATATTAAAACATGGCCATGCCCCACATTAAATAAAATTTATAAATAATTATTACATAGTTGAATTGAGTAGCTGTTAATAGTTGATGCTGCTACATTTATATATATTTAGTAAAATATTAATTTTTATAGATTTCTTACCATATTTTGGAGCTAATAATGAAAATCTGTTCAGGTCCCAAGCATTTCAAAGGTCCTCGAAAATGCATGCCTGCATACCTGATGGAGAAAACAAGCTGGAGGGGGGCAATGGATACTTGTGTCCTGTTGTTCTCTCTGAAAATGAGGTATTTTCTCTCTGGCACAGCTCTTGAGAATTTTCCCTGTCAGCACAGTCCCAGACAACAATCTCTAGACAACAGTTACCTAGCCTTTCTCTTTTCCAACTTTCCAGCCTGGATCCCCCACTTCCCTATTGAGCCCCCTTAGCTTCATCTGCTTCCTAACTTGGCTTCCAATGTGAGCCACAGCCATCAGAGTCATAGATTCATTCCTTCAACTCAGACTTATTAAGCCCTACTGCGTCAGCCATTGCACTATTAAAAAAAAAAAAAAAAGGAAAGACAAAGCAAATAGTACAGTGTGCTAAGGGCTCAAAGGCAAGCTGACCGTATTCTTAGAGAAAAATTGGGGGATAGTCTACAATGAGGGTTTCTTATTCATCAAATATTTATTGAAGCTGACCATGTGCAAGGCTCTGGGAGCAGAGTTATGAACAAGGCACTGTCCTTCTCCTGGTCAGAGGAGGGAAAGAGGCCATAAACAAGTATCAAACAAAAGATTAAGATAATTTTACTGCTAATGTAAGAGGACATTGTACAACCACTATGTAGGATAATTTGGCACTATCAGACTATGAAATATACATATGCTCTAACCCAGCAATTTCACTCCTGGTATACCTACACAAGCTCTGGTATACCTACAAAGCTCAAAATGGTGTAAGTACAAAGGTATTCATGGCAACATTAGTCATGATTTTCAACAACAACCAAAAAAGGGAAAAAAACCAAATGTTCATCAGTAGAGAATGAATCACAGTAATTGAGGGAGATCCATACAATGGAATGCTGAACAGAAATTAATAGGAATGGGGCAGAATTGTAAGGTACAGACATGGAAAAATCCTCATGATATTTTTGATAAGTATAAAATGCAACAGTATGAGCACATACTGTTAATATTTATTAACATAAATATTAATACATTACCTTGTGAAGAAAAAGAACATATAGTATTATATTTGTTATATTTGTTATTTTAGATAATATATCTAAAAAGATATATAAGAAAGTAGAAATAGTTATTGCCTCTGGGGAGAAGTGGAACTGTGTGTTTGGGCAACAGGGAAGTGAGTACTTACTTTTTGTTCTTGTACCTTTAAAATTTTGTACTATCTGTATATACAATCAGTGGAAAACAAAGAAAAAATGTAAAAACAATTTTGTGTAGTAACAGACAATTGCTGCGTTAAATACAGTTAACAGTTGAATAACACTGTTTGAACTTGGAGAGTTTACTTATACGCAGATTTTCGTCCACCTCTGCCACCCCAGAGACTCTAAGACTGGACCCCTCTTCTTCCCCCTCCTCTTCCCTCTCCTCTTCCTCCTCCTCCTCAGCCTAGTCAAAGTGAAGATGATAAGGATAGAGACCTTTATGATGATCCACTTCCACTTAATGAATAGTAAACATATTTTTTCTTCCTTATAATTTTAATAACATTTTCTTTTCTCTAGTTTATTTTATTATAAGAATACAGTATATAATACACATAACACAAAATATGTGTTGATCAACTGTTCATTAGGAGTAAAGATTCTGGTCAACAGTAGGCTATTAAGAGTTAAGTTTTGGGGAAATCAAAAGTTATATGTGGGCTGGGCATGGTGGCTCACGCCTGTGATCCTAGCACTCTGGGAGGTCAAGGAGGGAGGATCACTTAAGGTCAGGAGTTTGAGACCAGCCTTAGCAAGAGGAAGACCCTGTTTCTACTAAAAATAGAAAGAAATTAGCCAAACAACTAAAAATAAAAAAAAATAGCAGGGCACACCTGTAGCCCCAGCTACTCGCTACTCGGGAAGCTGAGGCAAGAGGATCACTTGAGCCCAGGAGTTTGAGGTTGCAGTGAATTATGATGGCACCACTGCACTCTACCTAGGGCGACAGAGAGAGACTCTGTCTCAAAAAAAAAAAAGTTATATGTGAATTTTTGACTGAACAGGGTGGGGATGTTGGCGCCCCTAAACCCTGCATTGTTCAAGGGTCAACTATATAATTGGATAATATAGTAGTGACATCAGGGAAGGCAGAGAGATGGGGAGGAAGGGGAGGCCTACTTTGGATTGGGTGGCTAGGAAAAGCATTTTTGAGCTGAAACCTGCATGACCAGAAGGAACCAGCTCTGTGAACACCTAGGGGCAGATTGTTCTAGGCTGAGGGAACAGCCCCTAAGGCAGGAACAAGCTTGGCATCTTTGAAAAACAGAAAAGAAGCTGCCGGCTGGAATGCAATGAGATTGAAGTAGCAGCCTGAAACCAGGTCCCATCAGGTCTCAGGTCATGGTGGACAGTTGAGGCAATGGGAAGCTGTTGAGGGGTGTTTTAGCCTCATGTCATTTTAGCAAATGACATGATTTGATTTATGTTTAAAACATTTGCTTTAGGCCAGGCACAGTGGCTCACGCCTGTAATCTTAGCACTCTGGGAGGCTGAGGCGGGAGGATCGCTTGAGGTCAGGAGTTGGAGACCAGCCTGAACAAGAGCGAGACCCTGTCTCTACTAAAAATAGAAAAAAATTAGCTGGACAACTAAAAATATATAGAAAAAATTAGCCGGGCATGGTGGTGCATGCCTGATGCCTGTAGTCCCAGCTATTTGGGAGGCTGAGGCAGAAGGATTGCTTAAGCCCAGGAGTTTGAGGTTGCTGTGAGCTAGGCTGATGCCACGCACGGTATTCTAGCCCAGGCAACAGAGCAAGACTCTGTCTCAAAAAAAATTTTTTTTTTTGCTTTAACTGCTGTGGGAAAAGCAAAAGGATTGTAGGGGGACAAGAGCAGCACTCCGGGGGATCAAAAGCTGGTGCTGTAGCCCAGAAGAGAAATGATAGAGGCTCAGACTAGCTGGTGGTAAAGGCAGAAAAAGCACTAAAGTATTGAAATAGGAGTTGATAAATCTGAAAGAATGATTGGATGGAAGGAGCAAGGGAAGAGAAAAATCAACAATGTGGGTTCAGTGAATGAAATCATCCGGAACTGGAATTGTCCCCCTAAATCAAGACTTTGTGATTGCCATAGTTGTATGCTTCTGCAAGTTTCCTAGTCTCCTCTTCCCCAAACCAAAAGCCAGAGGCAAGAGCGTCCTCATCCACACCCAATGGTCTATACCTCCCACAGCAAGAGGGATGAGCCAGGGGTCCTGATGGGCCAGGGGAGCAGTGGAGAGGGGCAGGCAGGAACACTCAATGCTAATGACACAAGGATCTGGAATCCGGGAGAGGGATGGTTCAATGGGGCTTTCCAGGGACAAGCATGGTGGTTAAAGGCGTCACTTCCCCGACACCAAATCCTAAAACATGTGACCAGGAACCATTCTGTCCAACTCTCTATTTCAGATGGTAAAGTGAAGCTATATTCAAGGCCACAAGCAAAGCTACCCTCTGAGAAAAGACCCACAGATAAACTAAGGGCACATGCTAAATGACCAGCACAAACACAATGACAACATAGAGACTCACACCCAGACAGTCTCATGTGCACAGGCAGTGATGGAAGTCACATGCAACACATGCACCGTCGTGTACATGCATAAGAGTGGGGTGAGTCCAAGGACAGAAGAGTGCTTTTTGTTTCAGCAAAGCAGCCTGGGGAGAGACAAAGGCAAACTCCTGGGGCCTTGGGCCTGCATTCCTGAGATGTGGTGAGAGGGTCTGAGCCGGGGTCAGTGTGCCCGAGAGTCTGGGCAATCCCCAGGCTCACTGTGGGCCCAGGGAGTGGCCTCCTTGTGGTTAGGCTACAAGTGTTAATAAAAGGCCACCTTTAGGAAGTACCAATTTTTTTTACCAGAAGCTTCTAAATTATTCTCCTTTGGCCCCAGGTAGGCCCCAGTTTGTGGCCTGGACCTCGGACTGTGGACCGAACCAACTCCTCCCTTTTTGTGTTTGTTTTCAGTCCTCTGACCCCAGGCTGGCTGGTGAAGCAGGTAGAGGGAGGAGACTCTGGTGCCAACACACTCACACACACACACTTACACACACACACACAC